>VZTO01009937.1:10319-30222 GCA_013400615.1 Syrrhaptes paradoxus
TAAACTGCCTTGTAATGACGATGCCTGAAGGAGGGGAGAAAAACTAACCTTTTATGAGAGGTTCTTGTGAAAGCAGAAGAGACTCATTCATGTCAAGGCAAAAACTTCAGCTATGATAAAGTACAAACAGGATAAGGGAGGAGCAGTGGCAGCACAGTGCTGGGTAAAATGAAGTTCCTAATTTGCATTAATGAGATGGACAGGACTGTTGGTGTTTCAACTGCTCATAAGGAGGGGTTTTATCTGTACCTTTCTGACATGAGGCATTATATGTGAGACTGACTCTCCTTGATTTGATATGATTTTGTATTTTTTATTTGCTTTTTATATAGCTATTCTTGGGATGAGCAAGTACCTTATTGTCTGGGCAATCACTGGAATGTTGGATCGAGGCACTTCTGAATCTTTTGTGAAGCAAAGCACTTCACAAAGCTAAAAAATTAATTTATGAGAACCATTCAGAAAAGGAAAAGTGTCAAGAGAACTGTTCTGCCCCTGCATTGATTTTTCTGTAGCTGCTTGTGTTCTGAACTGTCTCACATCCATTCCCTGAAAAACTGTCTCCTTTGCAACTCTCATCCAAGGATGTATTTTGTATTTTTGACTGTAGGTTTGTAAGATCTTTTTCTGTTCTGTGTTTTATTGCTAAGAAAGAAACTATTTTCCTACAAACTGTATGGCAATAAGGGCTTTTTGTAAAGGTATTAACTACAGGATTTACTCACTGGAATTTGTGAAATATTGAGGTTGGCTGATTATTGCTTGTCTCAAATGCAGTCTTCCCAAATTAGATAGTAGGCTATATAAGTGGGCAGCTTTATTGCTAGAACACTTGAAACTGACCCAGAAAAAAAATAAAGCTGTCAGGGGAAACTTTTCCATTCGTTTCAGTAAGCCTTAATCAGGCCCCTGTAATAAAGCAGGGCTTCTGAAAGATGGTACTTCAGGAGCAGGTAGAGCTTATTTGTGGAGAACTGGCTCGCAAAGATAGATAAAGAGTTCATCTGTGAAATATTTATACAACCATGTCTGTAAAGCAGCATTGTTTCTATTCAGAGCCATTGCATGCAGGAATTCTTGTCTATTGATACGCTACGTTCTTCTGATAGTTAAAAAAAAAAAAAAAAAAAAGCTCTGTAGCTTCCCAAAGGGAAAATATGATGGCATGTTGTCTTGGTGGTCATGTTTATTTTTCAGTAAAATAAGTCCTGTGTCAGGGCACGTGAGCTAGTGCTGCAAACAGTAACATAGCTATTGTGAGTTTGCTGCATTACAGTAACATTGCAAGCAGCTGTGGAAATACTGGACTCATCAAGGACTGTGGTGATCAGTTAGTGCTGACCAATAAAACATTATTTCTCAGGCTTGCACAGCTCCCTGCAGTGGGTAGACCATGGCTGACTGCCTCAACAGAACACTTCCTGCATAGCCTGCCCCATTTCAATTACGAGTAGTTAATTATGAGAAGTAAAAGACTGGCAGTTCTATTTTATACAAAGAGAGGCAGTGAGAGCCTTTAAAATGCAGGAAACTTCAGATTAAGCCCTTAAAATCATGTTTTAACCCCTAAAATGGGTCTGAGTTTACTGGCTGGGTCTGAATTTAGATGGAGGGAGGTCTGGTTTTGCAGCTGAGGTGTGTGGCTATGGCTCTGGCTTACTGGGTTTTCTGGTTTCCCTGGTGCCCAGGAGAGGCCACAGCACTGCGAGCATTTCCATGGGATAAAATGTGTGGAGAAGACTCCTGCCAGAACATTGTGCTAATGAATGACAAGGTGAAACTGTGTCTAGTAGGTGTGTCTATCATTTCTACTTGTTCTCCTTTAACACTTTGAAACACAAAACATCACTCTTCTTCACAGAGCCCTTCAGGAGTGTCCCAATTGACAGCACAGAATAAAACACATCCTTAGATCAGTGATATGTTAGCAGTGAAGCTGAGGAAGCACAATCTGTGGTTAATACGTCATAAACCTATTTTATGAGTCCTAATTATTCGTTGATCCCAAGAACATCTTGCCAAGACTTGTTTAAGGCAGATAGAGCTTGGAAAGTAAACACAAATGGTGAGCAAAGTTACATCTTTTGGAGAAGACGTGAAGGGAATAATTTAGAGCATGTGGTACCAAGAGCAGCAGCTGTGGTGCTGACAGCAGCGTGACTGTGTTCGTGGGGTTTGATCACCCTGTTGTACCTTGTTGATTTTTGAAAAACAATCTCTCTTCTTACTTCTGTCTTCTTTTTTTTTTTTCTGCTCTTCCAACAAATTAAATGGAAATCAATGCCTGGAGCTTGCTGCTAAGCTGCTCTGCTCAGGAATGGTACCCTTCACAGGTGAGAAAAGAGGCACGTAAGGACAGCAGTGCTCAGAAAAAGAGTCCTGTGTATGGTGGATAGAACAGTAGTCTCTGTGCCACTTTCCCACTGATCATCTTCACTCATTTTTCTTATTTAGTTCAGCATGACCTTTAGTTTAAATGAATACAGTGTAATATGTTTTAGGGGAAATGTCTTGTGAGCTTCAGTGCCGTAAAAAGCAGTATTTTGTCTGGGAAAGCTTAACGATTTAAGATAATTTGGGGAGCATCATACACTTTAATTTTTCATGAGTTCTTTATCTCTTATCTGGATGTAAATATGAGACAGAATGATTGTAAATGCTCTGGGGTAAAATCATAGAAAATGCCTGGAAAAATTAAATTAGCCAGATAATTACAGTCAGCTTGTCTGGCGACACTTGCTCCAATGCTTTTTCCCTGAAGCAAATATTATCTCTTTATTATCATCATCTCTCAGCTTTGAAAAAAGAGCTCAACTTTCCCAATCAGACCTTGATTTGTAACTTCTTTTCTAGACTATCAGCAATTTAGATGAAGTTCTAGTGAGGCACTGAGAATGCAATAGAGACTTTGGCTTTGTGAACGCACAATAGTTAACTCTTTTCAGAAGTGTTATTTGCTACCTCAGGGAAAAATGTTTTGGTTTAAATCAGGATTATTCTGAGTCTTTTAGATAAATATAGCCCAAAGTGAAGTTGTCTTTTAACTAAAATTGAGTTGTCCTCACATAACCTGGCATCAGTTTGCCCAAATAAATTTGAAGAAGCCAGCATAAATGTGGAGGTCTTGGTACTGCTTTAAAAGATTTATTTTGAAAGCTGCTGAAACCAAATGAAGACAAGGAGCTCATTTGCCCAAGGGAGGACAAAAAAAAAGTTATAACAAAACAGGGTTTTAAAATAGCTGTTTATCAGTCATTTAACAAAGGCAGAGCTCATGCTTTGGAAAGCAGGGTACTCATGTTTAGAGTGGGAGTGAGAGGTTGCAAAGAATCTGCCACTTCTATATCTGTTTCTCTCTACACAATGTAGATGAGAGAGGCACAGAGGCACTGGGTTATGTCACACTAAGTGCTCTCCATCCCTGAGCAACTGTTTCACAGGCAGAGCTTGCATTCTGCATCTCTGCAGTGACACGATGCTTCTGAAGTGTAGGTGACAGCGAGCACCACGAGAGGGCTTGTGAACAACTTCCAGCTATGGCTTAACGTGAAGTTTCTGTTTCAGTTGTAACTCCTGCAGGACAAAGAATAGTTTAGCGTATGCAAAAGTTAAAACGTAGGCTTCAAAGCATGACCCCTCTTGTGCTTGATGGTACAAAGGGAACAAAACACAATTAATGATGAAGCAGTTTTCACTCGAGGCCACTGGACCTTGAGCACTCCTGACTGATAAGCACGAGGATAATTAGATAAGCAGATAGTGAGCTATGGTTTAACAGGGAGTATGCATCTGTTGAAAACCACGACCATCCTAATTCCCTTAGCTCTTGGACAGCTCCAAAGAGCTACCATCCAGGGAACCATTCTCTCCTGTACCTAGATGCATTCAGACACTGCTGAAGGATGCACATGTGTATGTCTCCATCACCAGGCCCCTTTAACCCTTCGTGCCTTCCTTCATTCCTAGTACAGACTTCTAATATTGTTCTTCAGATGTGTGATCTTCCTTTGCACCGCTCCTCTACAGCCAAGTACGGACAGAGACTGGTTAGCCCAGGAACCGTTGGCTTTTCTACTTTTCCAGCACAGTTTCCTGGGTCCCAAACCTAAAGGCACTAGAAAAAAAAATCTAATAGCTCTAATTCCAAAAATATGGTACTTTGATACATGTGAGCAGAGGGGGCCTGAAAGGCAGATTGAAGTGCTGGCATTCAGGACTTCCTTTAGCTCATGAGTTTATGAGATGGATGCAGGTCAGCACCTTCCCACTTACTGTTATCACTGATGCCTGCCAAGGGCAAAAGCTTGCTTACTTCTTATTGCCCTCCTGGGAACAATTTTGAATCGAACCTTGCTGGTGCCAGCAATGCTGCTGGATAACTGAAGGCTATGGCTGAGCAGGAGTAAGATTTATTAATGGACAATTACTAGGATGTAAAAAGTAGGGCAATCTGTTCCAATATAGCATAATGAAGTGTTAGGTTTGGGAATTCCAGGTGTTGGAGAGTTGGGGTTTGTTTGGGTTTTTTTATACAGTTGGGCAAGGGTGGTGTAAGCAAATCTCACGCTGAGTTCACTAGGGAAGGCAGGAGCTACCTGCACTCCTGAGTTCCAGCTTCCAAGTCTCCAGAGCTTGGAGAGGTGCAACCTGTGCAAATGTGCAACCCTTTTATCTGTGGCATTGATAACACAACTTGTTGTATGTTTTCACTGCCATTTAAATGCCAAATCCTTTATCAATTACATAGAAATCTCATTTGGTGTAATACAGATTAACAGGTTCCTGGGCAAAAAATGAAGCATTAATTGTGTTAGAAAGTACTCCTGTCAACACTAGACTTGTGTGTAATTGTCTGTTGTGGAGTCTCTCTGGTTTTCTGTGAAGCATCTGTGTGTGGTTGTTGATTGAGACCCACAAAGGGTTAGCTTGAATGTTTGTGTAACAAGAGATGGCAATTGCTTTTTTTTTTTCCAGACCAGAACAGTGGGTGCCTTTGTGATTAAATAGTTTATGCACTTTAATGGTACATAATAAAATCCAAAGTTCAGGCTGCTTTGCAAAGTTTTACAGGAGATCACCAACGCACTGTGCGAAGTATACAACAGGTATGCTAGCAGGTAGCTAACAGGTCAAACCTCCAGCTGCATCTGTTACCTTCCACTGTACAAAATTACAGTCCTCAGAGTTATTTGAAATGAGGAGCTCTTCTGAATGCAGCATGCTATGTGCTTTCCCTATTCTTTGATATCAAACTGAAATTTTACAAACCATTAGTCCTTAGAGGACTTTTATTATCTTGGAAGCAAAAATCAGAAAGGCATTGTGCGTTTTATTTCAGAAAATAACGGATGTTTAGGTACAGAAAACTTCTCTTGGGTAAGTATTTTAGAAGTATTTTTAGAATACTGAAGTACTCTAACCTGATAGACTGAGAAGTTTATTAAAGATGAATAACCCACGCACTATGTGGCTTCTATCTACCGATGAACACAGTACACACTAAGGGCCTCTGCAGTAGCTTATTTGCAACTGGAAAAGCTCACGGCATGAGTTTCCCCTCATGGAAATGAGAGGGACTTTCAGATTTCATGTGGGAACGTTTTTTTCCTAGAACTACAGTTTTAGAAGAAAGTACCCACCAAAGTAATAATGGGTGAATACTTACAGTCTCACTGACAGTAAGTGCATAAGAAGCCACTGCTTAAAGGACAGACCTAATTGAAAGCAATCAGTATTAAGAGTTCTTTGGCAAAGGGCCAGGTTTTCGAGCCTATTAAATTCACTCATGTCATTCGAAACTTAAATTGTCTCTTACATTAGCTGCTCACCATGCACGTTTCACAATTACCTTCTTTCTCTCTCGTGCTGGGGCCAGGATTGTGTGGAGCATGACTCCGACTCTTCATTAACTTCTATTTTCTTGCCATATACAGATGGCAATTAACCCTGTGCCAAGTTCCAGAGGCAGAGGTCTATTGAAGAGCACCACCTCTATTCTAGCTGCTTCATTTCATATTTTGTTTAGGTATAATCTTGCCCTGCTCTGTTTGGACAGTTGGCTAGAGGTGCACAGCCTCGTGCCTCTTGGGGACGGCTCTTTGCAACAAAGGATGGAGAGAAAGCTCAGGATAGGAATTGTGATTGAGTTGGGGTTTTTTTGTGGTTTGTTTCTTTTTTTTTACAATTACAGTCATTATATGCTTCATGTATTTCGATGTCTTGCTGTTGTTTTGATGTCTAACATTTTATTGTGAATGATTTGAATGGTCCAGCTTTTCACAACTGGAAAATATCACCATGTAGTACACCAGAAGTGAGAAACCATTACACCAGTCATTACCTGGATGTAATGTAAAGCTGCTTGAATATTATCTTTCTACTGTTACCTGACTAAGTAGATGCCTTTTTAACCAGACTCGTGTGCACAATCAAAATGTTCTTGACACACTCCGTTGCTGTTTTATGGATGTCATAGCTGGGACTTTGCAAAGTCTCCGAACACATGGGAGGGATTTGAGCTGTATGGCATATTGTCTTCTCCTTCCACCTGTTCATGCAACTGCATTCCATTTTATTTTAATTAAAACCTAGCAGGTGTTTCATTAGGGTTGATCCAAACAACAAGAATGCCAGTTTCTCAACAAAACAAAAACAAAGCAAACTGCAACATCTTGTGCTCCTGTCACCTCATCCAGAAGGTAGTGTTTTCCTCCATAGCACAGATTACTCTGCTACATGTCTAGAAATGGATAGATTGCAGAGACTTTATTCATGACAGCTGGTTAATGCCTGATGACTAACTACCCATAACCATTAACAACGCAGCAGAGCGTTCACTTCTCTGCTGAACAGCCTCAGCAAAGCTTGCAGATATGCTGTTAGTTCTGTTAAATCACTCTTCGTCACAAAACCAAATTCTTCCCCACATCATTATTGAGCCTGACTTGAGAAATAAATAATTTAGGAGACAGCGCTGGCCTTGCAAGGTCTGAGGTTGGAACTGCAGGCTTTGTGCCGATGCACAGCATTGCATGTGACATGAGTGTATTGAAGCACATCAGGCCATCTGCTGCACGCGGCTGCGTTTTCAACCAGCAACGCTTGAAACAGAAAAGCCAAATAGAGATGGTGCTGTCAGACAGGGTCCTGGGCTGCTCTCATACCAGCCTGGCTCTTAAGTAAAAGGGCTCAGTGCTGATGTGTTGCACGTTGACAAAAGAACAAATGGTCACTTTCAGTATCAGCCAGAGAAGAAGATGAGTAGGCTGAGAACTCTGAGTTTTGTTTCTGCATGTGTGTGCTCTCACTGGTATTAGGGAAGCAAAATTAGAAAGCATGAGTTTTACAAACAGAAAAAGTGTTTTCCACCTGCTGTAGTCGCTAACAGCTGCTAAAAGATAATGAGGGTGGGATGTTTTTTAAAATCTTTTGCTAAATGTGTGGAAAGGTGGTTTAGTGGCTGTCTTTAATTTAGGTTTTTTGTAGGTTGGATGTATTTCTTTAAAGCATCTAGCAAAGCCGGGGGAAGCTTCAAGCAAGGCTAAGCACGATTGCAGAGACAGACGGGTTTTCAACTGTGTACTTTCTTTAGCTATATGCACACTGGTGAGACACGATACCTACCCATAATAGGAATATCTGCATATGAGACTGCCCACTAACCACTGCAACAGGCAAAGAGAATTGGTCCTAGAGATTTCCTGTCTGAGGTGTGAAGCAAATCAGTGAATTGATATTCAAATGGAACAAAAAAGAACTTGCTAAAGTTGTACAGATTCCCACTGGATCTCTGTATGCTGGAACAGGACTCTGAAACACCAGCTGAAATTGAATTATGAGTTGGATGCTACCTCTGCTACTGGGGTTTCTATAATTCATGAACTCATGAAAATTCAGTTCAGATACGGCATCTGGTTCTCATTAAAGTTCTTCTGTTAACCTGGTTTTCTGGAATGGTTACTCAAAGGTCAAGTGATTTCTTCAAGGTCAAGTAGAAAGCAAATCCTTCACTCTGGCTTCTGTCCCAGAAGACTGTTTGATATAGCAGTTACATCCAGGGTATTGACCAGATCTGAGTTTTTTTTCTGAAATAAGCAATAGCAAAGCCTAGATGACCATGTCAGTATACCTCTGGACAGGCTTGCTACTGCTCCTAATGACCACCAGTAGGGTTGGTCATCTGATAAAGAATTCTGCAGCTTTTTCCTTTGTTGCATTTGTCACATTTTTAAAGCCCCTGTATGAATTGTTTCAGGAGGAGCTACAGATTTTAAGATGGACACAAATTTTCTTTGGCATCTGACACACAATAAAAGGTGTTTACCTCTTCTTCTCAGTAACTCCAGAGGTCAAATAGCCACACATAGCTGGAGAAGAGCATTAATTGGGTCTTTGGAGCCAGACAGTGCTAGCTAGTTGTTATTCATCAGTGATGGTCCTACAGTGGTACCTAAGCATCCAGGTATTTTTAATTTTTAATAAGTTTGTTTTTCCAACCTGATTTTGTTTTTATGGGGCTTCATGGATCTGTTTTCTCTGTCATGGTTGGATATACTTTCAGAGACTTCTCCATTCCCAGCTCTGCCTTCATTCAACCAGTTCGTGTCTTCCTCTTAATTCTGAGTAATTGCAAGTAATTTCTGGATGCACTATGCATTCACAGTTTGGAAAAAAACCCATATTTTCCAGAAACCTGATTTCCTCCTCATTTTCATATTCCACAGCTATGTAAATTTTTATCTTCAGCCAACTGAGTTTTGCAAACCTGAGGCTTAGATCTAAAGCCACTTGATAGACTGGAAGCCCAGGTTTACAGGACCTGGGGAGCACTTTTCACTGGTTTTCTGACAGCAGCTGGAAGCAGTGAACAAACCTAATTGAGATGGTGGTGACAATCTGTCATTTTCATCAACCTCGGAGAATTGTTTTGACACCAGGGTTACTTTTCCCTCTTATAAAATTCACTATATAAAGGACAAGTCCTAATGCTTCACTACAAATCTGAAAAATTTCTTGTATTTCCATGCAGAACAAGTGGAACAAAAATCAGCACATGCCAGAGAGAAATACTGTCAGTTTGCCATTTGTGAAATTGTGTTTTCTCTACTCACAAAAGACGGGCGGTACTTTTTGCCAATGTTTGATGTTGCTCCCACTATTCTGCTCAATGCCTAATCAGCAGCTTCTGGGATTCTGTCAGTGCGGCTCCTTTTTGGCCGCCAGTTGGAATGATTCCCACCAAGCTGAAGTTGATAACTATCTAATTTGACAAGCAGCATTAGAAAATTTCAGAATTAGAGATAAATGCACTGTTTCTAGAGGCACAGAATGTGGCAATACCAACAAAGTGTAATTTTTCCACACAGCGTTAAAGAATGATGGAAGAAGGTTGTGAGCTGGACACTAAAATATTGGATTTGTAGGTACTAGAAACATTATACACGGGTTGACAGAGTTTCAGCTGAAAGATTATATGCTCTTGTCTCTCCAATTACAAAGAATAGGATGAAGAATTTCAGACAGTCCTGGGCTGAACACAATAACTTGGTCTTGCCTCTATAACATATGTTATAGAAGGATGAGCAAGTTTGATTTGGAGGCAATGAGACAGAGAATCAGCCACTTTTCTTCGTAGTGTGTTTCAGAGGTTAATCACCAATTCATAGTTGAGCACTCTGAAAAATGACTGTACCGTGATTCATCTATTTCCATCTGTACCAAATTATCAGCTATTCCAAGGTTTAGGTGACCTTGCAAAATATCTAAAACGCAATCTTTATTTAATAATTACATCAGTTTCACCTTTGCCATCTCCACAAGCAGTAAGACAAAAAGGAAAAGGAAAAAAAAAAAGAACATTACTGCAGTATGTACATGGATGTGTAAGAAAGGTTTACAAATTATTTCGAGTCAGGGTGGTTGTTTTTTTTCTAGAGTGTGCTCTGACACTGACATTCTGATGTACTTAGACTGAACTTGGAATAACTTTCTTCATATATATGTATACGTGCATATCCAGGAAGGTGGAGTCGAAGTATGTCATTGTGATGCCCCATCTTTCCAAGGAAAATATAATGGCAGGGATGGAAAATAACAAAGTTGTATCACACTGAAATAAATACTCCTGTTTCCCTGGCAAAGAAAGAATTTCATCCAAAGTGAGATGCTTTTACTTAGATGAAGATTCTTGCCACTTACTTGTACGGGGAATGTGTGTTGGCATATAGAAGACATAACCTGAAAGACACAAGTTCAATTCAGTTCCAAAGATGGTCTCTCTTATTCTGTGTCTGCTCATTGCTAAATGCAAAGGAATCTGTCAGAAATTTCAAAATGAGGAAAAAATATTTGTACTGTTTGAAGCACTCTTCTGGTGGTAAGGGCTGAATTCAAGGGACAGGGACTGAACAATTTTAGTATTCTTAGTGTTTAGGGTTGTTTGGGTCTTGTAACAGATGCCGTGTCTTTTGTATTCTTGGCTTTATTTGTCCTGTTTTTGAAAACCTTTGGGCATTTTAAGATGTCTTTCTCCTAAAGTTGGTTATACATCTGTGTCATTGAGTGATGCTATGCAATGAAGAAAATACAAATACAGCTTCATTTAACTTTAGGCTGAGGACTTTTAACTTCAGCTTTTTTAACTGGAGACTGGCTTGAGTAAGATGTAATATCCTGTAAAATAATATTCTACATGTAAGATTAGTAATTATAATACCTGGAAGCAAATATGAAGCGTGCAGTGAGGGTTTCAATGGTAGATAACTAAACAGCCCCCCAGTTTACATGACAGCAGATTGAAATTCTGTTCATTAACTGCAGTACTTCTTAAAATGTTCAGCATACCCCTACCAAAACAACATGTGTACTGGAAGTGGTGAGCTGCAGCTACTTGGATTCAGAGCAAGGTTATCAGAGCACTGAGACTGAGCCAAGACAGCCCTGCTGAGAGAAGAGCAAGGATCAGATTTTCATCAAAGTAAACACGGAGATAGCTAAGCTGTAATTCTGCAATAGAGCTGCTTTTGGCTGCTACTGTGCACGCACCATTTTATAAGTATTCTAGATGATTTTTCACAAGCTGAAATGTAGTTCTTTGGGGGGATGGCAAGTGGGCTGTCCTAATGGTAATATTTAAATACCAAGAATGGCTGGATGTTTCCAAAATTCATAACTTGCAGCCAAGTCAGTGCTGTCCAACCTCCCTGTTGACTGCTTGAAGAAAAACCCCTTTAGCCCCAGCGCGTTCAGAGGCACAAGGGGACGTGGATTGCAAAGTAGCATTGGTGTGCAGGATAAGAATCAAATTCAGGATTGAATTAGTCCCTCTTCTACTCATTACCTTTTGCTTGCTAAGAAGTAGGAGAATACATACAAACCATTTCCATGGGTAAGCCGGTGGGCAAGAGCTATGTCATGTGCTGAAACCGCTAGTGAGCTTCTGCAAGTCTTTTGAGACCTGATGCTGGAATGTCTTCTGTCAAAGAAGCACAAAAGATTTCCATAGTTTCAAGGATAATGCATTCGGGACAGCTCAGTCCTCTGAGGCACACAGGGCTGCTTTATATTGAATAAAATAATGTAAATATTCCTAGAGGCAGAAGCATTATGCCAAGGAGCCTTAGGAAAGAGTTGGGACTTTCACAGACATAGTAGTACACTATTATGTAAATTATTACTTTGTTTGACAACTGAATGGTAGTAAAACTGTCTGGAAGTTTATTGCTTGGAGCAAAGAGATCCTAAGAGCTACATTTGACATCATTTAAATTACAATGATGCTGTGCAGTATGTAAAATAACTGTCTTTGTTCAGGAAGGTGTGTGCTCCTCTGGTTGCCTCCACTCTCCCTGCAATTATTTCAAAGCCAGGCAAGATCTTTTCCCATAAAATTCAGTGTTGAGCAGACAGAGGAGTATTACTGAATTTTCAAAGGAACTTGATAACAACAGGAATGGCCTCTATGTATAGCTACATAGCAGCTGGCTTTACCTGCCTCGGGAGGAAACTTAAAGCTGTGCTCCATGAGAGGTTACGTATGGAGGAACGTGTTAATGAGGTCTGTTAACTGATGTTAATGAGGTCTGTTAACTGAACATCAGCGGGAGGAGAGTGCTGCCAAAGGCAGGTGGTATTGTACTGGGGTGTTGGCAGGCACTGTGTCCTGGTCCCTGTGTGCCTGCTGGAAGGAGAAGAGCTCCTGGGGATTTGGCACATTTGATTTTTCCCACAGCAGCTCTCAGTGGTGTAACCCTGGAACAAGCGGAGGACCAGACTGAGGTACCCCACTGATCATAAACTCTGTTCATGGCAGTGGAGACAGCTTGCAGACAGCTCTGGTGTTTTTTATCTTGCATTCTAGCATTAAAAATGTGTCACTCGACAGCAGGACAATACAGCCTCATGCCAGCTCAGGAGGATGCTTTTCTTCCTAACTCTTGTTAAGGATACTTAGGATTGAGAAACAGTCACATCTTCACCTGGACCTTAGAAATCCTGCAGTTTCTGGAGCCTCTAGAAACCATCTGTCTCTGTGTTTTCCTCAGACTACAATAATCCTTTTCTTATACAGAATTGCTGAGAAATCGGTACAATTGTCACGTCTAGAACCCTGGCGATGGCTTTCCAGGCTAGGTTGGATGGTGCAAGCCAGGATGTGAATAAGAAGAAAATAGAGCCTAATGGCTTAGCCCGTGCTGTTATGTTTCCACCATGCATGTTCTGTCCCTCTGAAAGTCCTCAGAGTTGGGTCTCGGGACCTTGTGGTTGATCCTTTACACAGGAAGGATTTCAGTCTCTGCTGGCACAGGGTTTGTGCCAGTTTACAGATTCAGAACTTTGCAGCAGGAACATTATATTTTGTTTTCATAACACCAGTGCTGGTGGATAATACATAGTTGAGGTTACCTCCAGCTAGGAGTGAGTCTGAAGGAGGCAACAGTAGTGACAAATGACCAACCTGGAAAATGCTGCCCTTGGCCATTCAATATGGAAACGAGAGCTCTCGTCTTGAGTACCAGAAGCATATTTTCTCTGCACATACAACATGGAGATAATGAGAGCAGGTTTAGAGGGAAGTCTGGGGTGCACACAGTAACTGCTGAAGGAAAATACATCAGATTCATGATTCAAGATTTTGCAACCATCTTGTTGGCCCATAGCTTTCTTTTTCTCCTCTCTCAATGGAAGGAGCAACAAAGAACGTGTTGCATCTGTGAAAGCCTCAAGTCTAGTGTGTCAATAAGACTCGATGTGAGGAAGCTGTTTTTTCTCAGCAGTCCAATTTCAGTCCTCCTGTGGGAAGTGCTGAGTTCAGGTTCTTGGTTACTTCCTATCTGAGAAGTTACATGACTAGCAGGTTCAAAAAGGGAAAGTTAGCAGCCATTTTCTTAGAAATAGCTTTATTTAAGCCTCACATCTTTTGCAGAGTGCCCCAGAAGCACACAACCGTGCAGCCACAGACTGTATGAAGTATTCAGTCTTTTCACTCTCCTGCAGTTTTCCCTGCTTGCCTGGCATATGGGAGAACTAGATATGCTTGCCAATAAAGAACTCCCCTGGAAGAAATCATTTAACAAGGGATAAAAATGTGATAAATGTTCTATAATCAAGGTCCTATAAGCAAAAGTGAGTGTGAGGCAGCTCTTACCCATCTGAGTAGGAACTGTCTGGAAGTTTCATGGTCATTTGGCATTGGATTTCTCTGGGTTTTGATGTGAACGGACTTCTAGCAGGCTCATCTTTACTGGCGTCCATCTCTGCTGCAGCTGTTTCTGCTGTAATTGATACAGACACTGTTATTCATAAGCAGTCCTGTCCCCAATATTTTTGATGTTAAAATCTTTTTGTTGTTGTTGTATTCCAAATCAAAGGATCTATTTCTGCAAAGTATAGGTAATTCATGCAGTTTCACCTATCTGCATGCTGATGTTAAGGAACCTCATCTAATTAAAAAGCTGCCATCAAAAGTCTCTTCACCCCACAGATAGCAGATAAAGTTGGATTAGCAGCTTCATTTCTAAACTGAGGGTTAATTAATATAATTTTACTGATGAGGGATTTCTGTATGATTCCCCATGTGAAGTGCAGGTGTAATCTGTTGGAGGAATAGCTGAGCCTTCAGTGACAGTCAAGTCATTTTTCATACTGGGGCAAGCCACTATCTTTTCAATCAAATTGTTACTCTCTATTAATTACTGCAACGTATTTATCTGAAACATAATAACTGGACTGACAGTGCTTATTAACACTTGTAAGCATGGTGTAAAGATCATAAATGGGAATTGTGAGGAACACTAATGAGAGACAGGGGGATATTCGGTTGTGTGCAGCAAGGACTCGGTGTCCACGTACCTGGCTGCTGATGCTGACATCTGGCAGCAGCCACAGCACGGTGTCACCTCACAGGGCATCTCTGGAGGCCTCATGCCAGTGATTGATCAAGGAGGCTACCGCAGCACAGGCTTTAAATTTTCCTTTTCATCCAAGGATGCTAATGGCAGGACTGATGAAGACATTTTATTTTTTCACCAGAAGAAGCTTTAGGCTAGTAGAAAGACACTTTCTTCCAAATACTTGGAAGAGCAGAACCCTCAGCCAGGTGTACTAGCCTCACTGTTGTTCTGGGAGAGGTTTCCCTTTTGGAAAAAATGTTACATTTTGAGGGGAAAATCTCCATGGTGCTTCCCAATCTTGCAGTACATCACAATTTTCCTGGTGCTTCATTATTCAAACAGAGATCCACCTAAATCTAATCCTCTAACCCACCTCCTCTACTTTCTAATCAGAAGATCAGCATGGTTGTGAGCTCTTAATCTGCTCCTTATTTCCTTCCCCTGGCTAATGCCCACAGAAATTGTCACTGCTGTTAAAGTCAGCAGACTTATCTGAACCAGGGTTTGTTCCCTTACTACAGCTGTTAAATATCTTGGATGAAGGAAGAAAAAAATTATTCTCTCTCTCAGCAGTTAAATGCTGCACTGCACGGCTATTCAGTCAGGTCAGAGAGAACAAAATAAGTTTTCAAAATTCAGATGGTTGCAAACCTCTGTACAATCTGCAAGTGTTCAAATGTTAAAGGTAGCACCTTTTTGAAAAGTCGAGTTAATTAATACCTGTGATTTTGTAGGAAATTAAATGCAGGAAACATTCCCTTATGCCTTGCTCCTGTATGGATGGCTGCAACTACAGTAATTGCCTTGTATCGGGAATGTCATTTTTCATTTCTAGCAGGTCTTGTTTAACCAGACAGGTTCTTAAATTACTGTTCAGTGTCCGCTCTGTAGTGAAGCAAACCTTTCAGTATGGTTATTCATACGTGGAAGCGTGAATGCAGAAGGTGGCCAACACCTGCTTTGCGGAGGCACCTGCTGTGCTCAGCTCGTGCAGGCTGTGCAGCTCCATCAGAGGAGTGCTGTCCGGTAACAGCGGGCTGCTGTGTGTCTTTCTGACTGATCTCAGGGGAAAGGAGAACATGAAAAACATCCCACTGTTTAATGGACTTCAAACATGTTTAAAGTTCTGTTCTGACCCATTGCTTGGGTCCATGGATAATTCTGTGACTGGGTAAAGAGGGGAGAAATCGCTGACACCTTATGCTCTTGATTATATCTCTAGGGGTTTTGGTTGCATCTTTTTCCCAGAACCAGGATCATTCAGCTGTTACTGACTAGCGAGGGATGTTTTTCAGGGACCCACAGTTATCAGGTAACAGATCCAGAGAAACTGGGTAAAGAATACAACTGGCCCAATTCTAAGGCCAGGATAATTCTTTGGCCACAATGGAGTTGTTTTTTTTCCTGAAAAGTAACACTTAAATTTCTATTTCAGCTGGACCCAGCACTAACCAAATGTCCAAGTGTACCCAGCTTTAGGCATACAGGATTTCCACGGAAATTTAAATGAAGTGTGGGCCAGTATCCCTGAAGAAAGATTATTTCTTCCTCTCTTTCCAATCTGAATAAATCCGGTGTATTTCCCTTTATGTACTTTTTATTAATTCTGCTTCCTTGATCCTTATGTTATTTGTATCCTGTGAATATTTTGTAGACCATGTATGTTTTTCTTCACCATTGCTGATGTAAAATCTGTGATATAGTTCATGCATTTAAAACTCCTTAAAGTTTAAGTTCCACGCAGGCAAGGTTGGAGTTTTTAATTATTATTAAAGTCTAACATAATTCTCATGAAAATTTAAAAATCTGCTCATGCAGGTGACCAGTGCATGACAAATTTTCATCAAATATGCTTTATTCATTTACAGATGTTTAAAGGAACGATGTCCTAAGAGCACTGAACTGATTCAATCCAGTGTTAAACCCTCTGACAACAATGGGAATGTATAATTCTTGTGGTGAGAGCTCAGTAGAAAAGTGTTCTCATTAATATCTGGTCCCTCACATCCGTGGGGCTTAAGAAATAGGAAACTGGCATATTTATTCATCACCTAAATTTTTAAACAGCAAACTTTTCTAAAGCACTTGCTAAAATATTTAAGCCAGGCAAATAACGAGTAGATGATGGATGACAGGGAGAATAAATGCCTTGATTTATTGAAGAAAAGGGAATTTAAGAACCTGGTGTGAAGTACTTTCTAGTTAAACTGACTGGTGATAATTCTCTAATTGAATTCATACTAGGTTATTGAATTTGAGATTCTCTAGAGGAGTTCCAGCCCAAGGTTGTAAGCTGAGCTATCTAACCCTTGCAAATGTCATTCACTACCTGAGATTAATCTGGAAAGGTTTACAGAGCTGTCAGCGAGTTCACCCAAAATCAGCTTCTTGGCAAGAATGGATTAGGAAGAGACTTTAATGCGCTAATGCTGCGACCTACTGTCTCCTTAGTTTTCTGCTGTGAGTGGGAGAGAGAAGCTGGGTTTCAGGCTTGTGAATTGTCAGACTCCAAGTCCTCAGTGAAAAAGGAGATCAGAACCTGTAGCTCTGATTTAAAACTCTTCATTCACATCTCTCTTTTTTTTTTTCTCCTTTCCTTTTTTTACAAGAAGGAACCACCTGAAGGGTATCCTTACCCAGGATCATAGGAAGGAAAGAGAGCAGTAGCAGATGTACAGCTCTTATGAACAGTCCCTGTTTCTCCGTATTTATGGGCTGCATCACTTTAACAGCTGGACATATGTTCCTTCGTTTGCTGTTGATCTCTTTAAGTGGCACTTGTTTGGTGACTATTATGAACCTCAGACTTAGACATCTATGCATATTTTGAAACAAAAATTGTAAATTAATAAAACTTTGTCAGTCATCCTTGGAAACTTCCAAGCTTCCTAACTCTGTTTTCATTTCAGAGCAGCTCCAAGGTTTTGTTGGCAGAGGATGCTGTGGCTCTTCTGAAGGCAGTGTGAAAGGAGCAGGTTACACTGATTTCTGCTCTCTTATCCCATGCAGGCTACAGGAGAGATACTCTGGTGCTCTTCCCGCCAGCCACAGAGCTACTAACGAGAGAGCTGCTAGCTTGCTCTCAGTTCACCTTGCAACCCTAGTTCTCGCTGTGAGCACAAAACACAGTAATTCTTTGCATCTGTGGCAGGGACTGGAAACCAGAGCAAAGCACAAATCTGAACCATTTTACAAACTTAATGTTCTTTTATATATTTCTCTTTGTAGCTGGGACAAGCTAGCAGATGCTCGTTTAAGATGAGCAAGTGCACTGAATTCTCCTGGAGGGAAAACTGTATCTATTTGTCAGGAAGCAACCCTGAAACACTCAGATTTAGCCTACTATTCACTGTTTAGTATCCCATCACAGCTGATGAAGGAGATTTTAGCAAATTTGGGAATAATCCAACAAAATTGAGTTTGGTTCTTTATGCTGTAATGTCAAGCTGTGCTTGGAGTGGGTCATAAGGCTGGTGGCAAGTTAATGATACTCCAGGATCTGATGCAGAGCCAGCTCAGATGAACTGTGGAGGAACTAAAAGATGATGGAAACTTTATTCCAATGATTTGGAAATAATTAGGCAGATGACTCGATATTTTTGTGACAGAAATTGTAACATCTTGTGCTTACATGAGCATTCACATAAAGGTGAGGGGTTTGTTTCCTTCATGACATTCTTCAGTTAGTCATGTATTTGGGAGGAGAGAATAAATCAGATATAACATGGTAGTTCTTAGGCTGTGAGCCAGCACTACTTCTGTTTCTAATTGGCAAATTATATTACTAGGTGTTCACTTTGCTAGTGAGATTTTTTTTTTCCAAGTACTCGGGGTTACAGTCGTCCTTTGTGATGAGACCCAAGTGTCAGTGTGTTTGTTGCTGATCTCCCCATGAGACAAGCCCCCAGTAAACAAGCAAATGGAGGAGGTCACAAAGCAAGAGCGTAACACCTGAGCGGTTCAATACTTACCAGCGTTGACCCTTAATATCACTGGGTTATCTTTTCGAGTACATGACTGCACTAACCTTGCCGTGTCAGGAAACTGTGTGTCCAATCCTTTAATGTATGACAGTGTTCTGGCAGGAGAAAGGCAATAGAGTTTCTTTGCTGAACTCCAAGTGCAGCCCGTCATTATTTATTAAAGAGCAAGCGGATGAAAATTCAACCATTCTTGACACGTCAGCCTCTCCTAGCTGTATTTGTGTATGTGGCAAACAGTCATTTGCAGAGAAAGCCATCACCAGTCACTTCTGAGGGAGCTGAAATAATACCTTTTTTTTTTTTTTTAATTTAGGAAGGGCATCTCTTTTTATTCTTGTTTAAAAGGTGGGACAATGTGGTCAATTCCCCTGATGCTTGCAGGTCACTTCAGCATCCCTGAAAAGGGAGAGTCCCAGCAGAAATCTCAGGAGCAAACTGTAATTAATTGAAGCAAGCAGATGGCTCCAACTCCTTGTGCCTTCACAATGTGACAGCATCTCACGGAGGAGCTGTGACAGCATAGGACGCTTGTAGGAGAGGGGTGGGATGAAAGCTGTTGGTATGTATCTGCAGCAGGCTCAAGGAGTGTCTTTGTTCAGGCAAATGTTATCTCAGCACTCATTGAATTACCTGTCTCCAATGACCTCGGATAAGGGAGAGCAGTAAGGGAAGGAGAAAGAGGTGAACCAAGATTTACATTGACGCTCAAGAAAGCGTAGATGATGATGCAGTTTGAATGTCAAGACATTTAACTGGCCCTAATGGGCTCTGTGGGTGGCTGCTCTTATTTTGGAAGAGGAATGCCTTTTCTGAATAAATCTCTTTTCTAAATGGATTAAGCAAATCCAATTAAAAATTTGAAAATGTTGTTAAAGGATGAGCACCATCACACAGGGAGGCAGTGTCCAAAGTAACTTCTGGCATAAATATGACCTGACGAGGGTAAACAAGCAGTTCTGTTTCTCTTGTGTTTCACATAGTCTAATTTAGTATACACATTCCTGATGTTAGAAGTCAAATCTTTGTTTCTATTTTGATTGCTCACAAATGAGTTTATGCAGGAAGTGTTTCTCATTCTCTGAGAATTCTCCGGATCTTAAAATTGTCGTGAATAAAATCAGAATTTTCCTTTTTTTTTTCAAAGAAGCAAAATTAAGAGGGTAAGAAAGAGGAAGTTTGGGTCAACTAAAACATTTTTATTTTTAATCTCTTGGTATAAATTTAATTCTTATTAACAGAAGTAATTTAGACTTGTTTTTTAAGTATAAAACCAGATCTTTCACAGCTTTGAACCAGTGAAGCTGCAATACCCGGCCCTTACTTGTTACAAATTTGGTCTCTAAACAGTTATTTGTTTAATAAAATAAAGCCAGAAAGTTGCCAGTAAGTTCTAATTATCTCATTATTTTATTATGATCTTTAGATACTCTAGAGCTTGACACGCCAGGTTTCTGCTGCAGTTTCTGGTTGTAAGGACAAGTTGTTCTACACGAAATCTGCAGAGCAGCTCCTTATTCTGGATGCTTTTGT
>VZTO01009937.1:30462-62149 GCA_013400615.1 Syrrhaptes paradoxus
CACAAAACCAAAACCCAGTGAATAACAAGTGTGCTGCTTACAAAAATGTGTCACCTTGAGTCAACACTGAGCCCAACCGATTTGTTACACACGGACATCTTTGTGTTTTGAAGGAATCTAAACTAGTTGGCACTTCGTAGCCTGCAGCCTAAAGGCCTTTTCTGGGAAGGGTTTGTATCAATTACCTGAAGGGCTCTATTTTTAATTTTCAGTATCTTCTTAGCATCTCATCCACGGTCTGTGCTCACAGGTATAAAACACAGTATCTCAAGCCGTAAGATATTATCTGAAATTGTGGAAAACTTGAACAGCATCTACTTTTCCTTTCAAATTCTCCTTTAATTTTAAAAAGGTCAAACCAGTTGGAACAATAATTAGCAGAACAAACACTACTGTTCTCAGAGGAGACCTTGTCTGCCAAACTGCTGACTGAAGAGAATGGTCAGAGCTGAGTTACAGCCCAGACCTCCTTCCTGCTCTGGAAAACAGACCTGGCTTGGGCTGGAAAATGCTGACAGCCCCAACCTCTACCTGTGCAGGTGAGTGCCATGCTGTGATAAAGCACACCTCAGTCAGACACATAAAAACAGGATTTAATTCCAAATTGAATGCTTAACACTGCATCGTCAGTCTTCCTTCTCTATATTAATTGCACCCAATTCCATACTGTTTGCATCTGTAAATGCTCCAGAGCCTGTTTGGCAACTGAATGCAGCTGAAAGCTCTTAATTCTTGATTTGTATTGTGGGTTTTTTTGGGGGGGTTGGGCTCTTTTTTTTTTTTAACACAAGGCAGTTAACACAGTAAAGCTAGATGCTGAGTGCTGGCCTGTCCTCCACTGAAATTTGCCCAAAACAGAAAATGAATTTGAAAGAGCAGTCTCTGCTCGAGAGCTTGTTAAATAGAATTTGAGTGGATTGACAATTATTTGAGGCTGGTGTCTATTAAAAAAATACCCTCAGTGAGTATTTAGGAAACACTAGTTTTCAATAAACAAGGAAATTGGAAATATTATACAGATGCTAATGAATGGGAATTCAGTGCTGACAGAATTAGTCAAATTCAACTCTGCTGTGTAATGCCTAATATTTTACAAAATAGAAAGATCTGGACTCATCTGGGAGAGAGAGAGGTTGTGCAGAGCATTGCAGCCCTGCTAGTTCTGCTGGAGGTGTGCTGATTTACACCAGCTGTGAATCTTGTCCTGTTGTAGTCCAGAAAAGGAAGGGGTTGATAGGTGGGAAAGTGTGCAGTGATGGGATGGGGCTGAAGGTTCAGAGCTGATCACAGAGCCAAGCAGCAAATGCATGTGTTGGCCCAAAGCCAACCTTTACGTGGGCCTCCAGGTACCTTCATCCCGACTGTTATGCGCAAGGTCACTGAGAAATTGCAAAGTTGTTAGTGCTGTGGATGCTGACGGCGCAGTTCTGCTCTGTCCCCTTGTACCTTCTGCTCTTTCCCAGGCAATGCTTGTCAAACACCCCGGATCGCTAAGATTGCAGGGCTTCAGGTCTCGGTCTTTTGCGTTTCTCCATTAGCTGGCCCGGTTTTGCTGCAGCTGTGCTGGAGATGGGGCTGCATCCTGAGATCTGCATCAGGAGAGATGTTCTAGGTCACCCCAGGGTGGCAAGCAGGGAGCTTAGGAAGTGTCAGCTGGGGTAGGAGAGAAAAAAGCTGAAGACACAGCAGGAGAGAGGGTTTGTCTGGCACAGCCGCTGCTGTAGCTGATTTCCATGGCTCCTCTGGCAAATGCAGAAACCCTTTGGACAATTAGGAAGCACGAGGATGCTCTGTTTCCATTTAAAAAAAGATCTGGCAGTTCTGCACAGCAGAGGTTTTCTCAGCTGTAAAATTCCCTCATATCCCTTACAGTTGGTTTCCCCGTTGAGTTCAGCTGGAGGGGAGCTAACCACTCTCCCTGTCTTTGGGGGTTCCTGTGCTTTACCTGATGCTAAATCATAGGATTTTTTTAGACTGAAATACCACAGCCTTCAGAAGGGAAATGCTCTCTGGTGGCTGCTGTGGAGGCAGAACACCCAGCTGGGTGGACCCGTGGTGCAGCCAGGTCATCTCTTCTTCAGCAACGCCTGCTATGTTAAATCAAGCTGTAGCCATCCCATCTGAGAATGCAACCAGAGCAGAAATCCCATCTGTACACTACAGGAGCATGCAATGGATGAGAAAACCTAGTTAGGCTAAAATTTCTCTGGTGACCTTTTGTGGTACCTTCTAGCTCACTTGTCTTGCAGCACTACCAGAAATATGAGCAAGCAAAAGAAAAGCTGAGCGCTCACAAAATTGAACATGGATTCAGATGAAACTAGCAAACCTGATTTTTCTTTTGGAGATGTCCTTTATCACATTTTAACTTGCTGAGGTAGGTCAAAACTTTTCAAACTGGGAAAATATTTTTTTTTAAATTGTTGAAGCCAATCAAGCCATGATTCAATAAGCTGGATTGAGAGAGAGATGATAGTGAGTTATTTGTGCACCTGGCAGTGTGTGCAGAATACTAATAGCCTGGGTAGTGTTCTCCAAATCCTTGATCAGCAGCAGCTGGAGCAAATTTTTTTTCACTTTGATGAGTAGGGAAAAAGAGGATAAATCTATTTCAGTGCAGCGACAGCAGTGTATTTACTTTACAAACACAGCCATTGCTAAGCATTGCTGGAATTCAGCTGCCAGAATAAAGGCAGCGGCACTCATTTCCAATTATAAGAGATTCTGTTGGTTTTTTGCTCCAGTATAATAAGCTTGCAAATCTAACTTAATTGCAAAACTGCATGGGCTGCTGCCCATCCTTTCTGACTGTGGATGTCGTCATCTGTAATCCCAAGCATTTTGAACTCATTCATCTCTGGGGAGAGGAAAGGCAGTCTTTGGTCCTGTGATTATTGTAAAGCTTCTTTTACTTCATAGCTGAGCATGGAAATGGGCAGCCTGGTGCTGCGAGGGATAGCTATCCCTGGTAAATGGAGAACATCCCTCATCCCTTTGTTCACCATGGGAGCTGCATCTTTGGCAAGCAGCTCCTCTTACTGGAGTAAATGGGGACGTTTGTTAAAGTGCTTCCAGACTGGTGCTTTGTGAATTTTCAATACACCTACCCGGTGTCTGATCTAAGTGTGACTGAAGCAAAGTCAGTGGGAGACTTTCTGCTGTCTTTAGTGCAACGGAGAAAGTCTGTATGGTCTGTACAAGCAGGAGGAGGGGTGAGGGGGTGCTGTCATTTACTGGCAGGGGGGATTTCTTGCAGTAACAGCAGTGCAGGGAGGGCTAGTGAGGACAGGGGTTATAGGGTATCAGTGACCTAGGACAGCAGTTCAGTCTGGTTGGTACATTGCCTGCAGCTCCCGTTTCAAGACAGATGACCCAGTAATAAACGTTATTCAGGGAAAATTGCTGGAAACAGATATTTCAAAAAATGGAACATATTAGAACAAACCCTGCTGTCAGCACAGGAGTGATTTTATTGAATGAGCAGTGTTTGGGTGAATCTTCCTTGTAAAGTTCTGCTCCAGAAAGGTTATCAAGGTGCTCCCTTTCCTCCCACACTGAGGAGCGGTACCCCCAAACTCTGCCTGAGACCCTTTGATCTACCTGCAGAGGTTCTGGAGAGTGAAGGCAACTCTGACATTGCAATGGGCACAATGCCTCCAATCTCCTGCACAGAGCTTAAATATCCTCTCATCAGTTCACAGCAGAAATGAAACATTTCAGCTGTGACATAAAGCGTCTCACGTTTGTGGAGCAGAGCAATGCATGGTTTGCATTTAACTCATTAATAAACTTCTGTATGCGGTAGCCCTGTTGTTTCTTCAGGCTCTTGCTCCTGTACAATGAAGTGGATGTAAAACCAGCAAATGTCAGCTCAGAATCAGCCTGGCTTGTGTAGGTCCTTTTAAATACAAATCACTTCAGAGGTGTTTTTGGCTGGAGTTGCTACTTGCTGAATATTTGGAGGGTATTGATTATGTTACAATTCTCAAGAAAAATTAATTCTATTCAGACCTAGTGCAAGCAAATTTTTATTGTGCGTGCAGCTGTTCAAGATTAAGTAATTATTTGATGAACCTTTGGAGGCACTGAATTTTAGATGAAGCATGTACACATTCTTATTATGCATACATTTTTCTTGATCAGTTTTCTCTTCATTTGGTCACTCGTTTATGTGGAAGCAATGAGCAAAATCTGCATATCTCGCTCTTTAGAAAGAAAATTTCCATTTACATAGCCTAAATGCTTTCAGCACACACAGTCTTCAGTGAATTTTCGAAACCTGCTGATCTGTTACACTCCAAATAGCAACTTCAGTAAACAGGTGACCTCAAAAAGACCAAGGTTGGACCTTCAGCTGGGCTCAACAGTCTTTTCTCTTTTGAGCTCTTTTTGAGCTCACCTAGAACCATTTCACCTGCAGATGGTCAGGGGAGGCTTGCAGGGGATCATGACTCAGGTCTCCTCAGAGGATGTTCTACACTCTTTCCTTGTTGTTTAGGAAAGGTCACAAATCAGAAGTCTCCTCTCTTTATTTTGTTCTTTGCAGGCAGCTACAAGTTCTTTCTGTTGAAACTGGTTCCTGAAAAATACCCAAAATAGACAAAAGGGAAAAAAGCAATTCTGAAACAGTGAGCAAAAGGGAATGTTTTCAAGAAGAAGAATATAATTGTTTTTAAGCCTTTCAAATACTCCAGTCTGCATTACCTAAAGTATATGTATGTAACTGGTCCAAACTTAGCAAACCCAGTAGCAGCTTTGCGTTTCAAGCCGGGTCCATTCTTAAGAGGGATGCCATGATTTTGGCTTCAAATCACATAAAAAGACTTTTCCTGACACTTGGAGCACTCACCTGCCTTCCTGCTTAGACCATTCTGGCAATACATTCTGGAACTCTTCCAGCAAAGGCTGAAGATATTATTCTCTTGTCTTTATACCAGGTCCACACAATTAGAGGACCACCCAGCAACACAGATTTGAACCAAATCAGGCATGGACATGCAGCTGCATCTCTAGTGAATTAGCCAAAATATGAGATAGGGAGCATATGTGTATTTTCTGGTAGCTGAAGATGGTATGAGATCTCATAAAATGTTAAAGTGCTTCAGACAGATGGTATGTGATCCAGCACAAAGCCTGCCAGTGAAAAGTTAACCTGTCAACATTTATTTTTTTTTTAACAAATCTGAATCAACAGAGCAAATTTATACCGGATCAGTGCTTTGTCTCTCACAGCTGCAGAAGGTTTGATCTAAGATGGGTTTATTATATCATTGTAACCATGATGTGAGTGTGCAGAAGATGTGAATACAGCTGAGGAAACTGTATTCCTGTCAGGAAAACACATCATAAGATACCTCACCCTGAACCTGTTTGTCTCTGGCTACGTTGCTTTTACGCCCATGTCTGGGAGCCTTTTTCTGTGGTTGCCTTTCCTTCACGCAGAGTGGCATGGTGTGGTACAGAGAAATACCAGTGTTGTCAAGCAAGAGGATGTATATCAAGAAAGAAGAGTGTATCTATGTATATATAGGTATTTGTAGATAAATACATGCAGGTACAAAGCTGTATAAAAGAGCTCTGCTGGCTTCTTTCACAGTAGCCCACATGGTGCCAGCATCACCCAGCTGCTGTGTTATCCTGGCTGTGCTTCCAAGGGGATATTCTCTTTCTTGTTGTTCCTTGCAGGCACAGAATGGACTGAGGTATTCAGTTGTGCTCAGAAAAAAACCTCCTCATCCTCCCCATGGCCTCTCTGAGCCTGTGACACACCAGAGCTGCAACCAGGAGAAAAGTAGCTGGGTAATTTTCTTGTGAAAACTGTTTTGCACAGGGGTGTTGGACAGCTGGAGTGTAGAAGGTGTTGTGCTGCTCTGGATCTGTGTGGGTGTCACTGCCCTCTCCTGGGGTGCTGCTTCCTGCTGCAGGTGCCTTACATCCCCACAGGAGATGATCACTTTGAAGTTCATTTGACCAGGTACAATTTGTTTCTCTGCATATATTTAAGAGAAGAGGACTGGAGTTTGCTGCTTGTCAAGTCTGTTGTCTGTGTGCATACAAAAGTCCCAGATTTTGTTCTTAGGTGGGATCCTCCATCAAGTTTCTCTTTGGTGAGTAGCCCTTGCACTAACAAGCAAAATCTCCAGTGTCTTTGTCTCACATAGTTCTAAAGCAAGTTTCATAAGGCGAAATCAGGTACATACTGAGGAAAAACCTGTGTTTTGGTGAGACTCATCCAAGCCTATCAGAATCTGCGTGCTGCATTAGTTAGGACCTCAGCTGACTTTTTATCAAAGAGTTACAGTCATAGACTCCTACTGTGTGTCTTTGATTTAATACACCAGTGAGTATGATGGACCAGTATCACAGAGCACTTTTTTGGATTGTGTTTTTCGGTTTGACAGCTCAGTTGTGTGCCAGTTGTCTGTGTCACCACGACTTGGTCTGAAAACAGTGGAAGGACCGAGCCCCTTGAGTTTGGAAGATTTGGAGCAAGCCCATAACAACTGTCAGTGCTTGGAAATGGCCCGGATGTCTCATTGCTAAAATCACATTTGAGAGGTTTTTTTTCTGTCTATATGGCATGAAAATGAGTTGGTTACACACATCTGATTTTTATCTGTTGTTTTCCAGTTGGAGACCAAAGCACATCTTTCAGGTTCATCTCAACATGTCAGGACCACAAAGCACTGGCTCACCCCCGTCTGAGCAACTGAGTGTGACCTCCCCAGCACAACCCTGGGTGTGAGGCAGCGCTCACTGGCTCTGTGCGTGGTATTTACAGAAATGCCGCTTTTCAGAGCCAACATATTCCAGCGTGGTCATCAACATATGCAGCCACAGTAGGGTAAGGTCATGTCTGCAGGGACTTCTGCAGCAGGAGTTTTAAGAAAGATTTATCAAAGGGTTTGTTATATAAGATTCAAAACTTCTTACTAACAAAATTCTGCTTTTATCCATGAGGTGTGCACGAAAGAAAACTTTAGAACAATGACTTTTATGGCATCTGCCAATATTTTCATTTTAGCTTAACAGGGGATTTAAATTATTATTGAGTCCTATTTTCTGAAGAGAGCAAATGCACAGAAATTTGATTATATTGAGCCTCTAACTGCATAAACACAATACCAGCCCCAGTGGACTAATTCTGTTAAGACTTGAACTATCCATCTTGAAGTTGCTCATGAATACAAACTGCCAGAGCTTCCAGCGTTGCTGGGTTTGCAAAATAACTTGTACAGTTTTGTGTCAGATAATAAAAGCCAGCTTTATTTAGAGAGATATTAAAATAAACAGGTTTAATAATATATTTAAAAACTTCATTGTTACTCATACGTTGTTTCTCTCCGCTTGAATGGTATTCTTTATTACATCTGTATATTACCTTCAAAACGTCTCTTGCTCTGAAGCTTGCAAGGTGCTGAATCTGTAAATATATGATCTGTCGCATAGGCAGGTGGAGAATTTTAATTCTCGCAGCAGAAAGGTCCATTTCGGTGTTCTGCCTATCCAAACTGCGCTCTGGCTTGCCAGTTTTTTAATTTTACCTATCTTTAAGATAACTCTTTTCTATCTAAATAACATATTACTGCTGAGGTTTGGGAGTCATTAGGGAAGATCTGCCCAATTAGCATGTTAATTAGGATCTACACAATTCAGGGATAGGGAGGCAATACTTTTATTAGCATTCTGTGAGATGAAAGAAAGATTAATGACTGTGCATGCACCCCTGGAGGGGTATAGAAGTAACACTTCTTTCTGAGATATCTGCGTGTGAGAGGAGGCATTTGAAGTGGCTGGGCTTACTGGGGGAGTTGCCTGCTGATTACTTATGCCTGGAGCAGAGGAAAGGATAATTGAGTGTGTTTCTTGATGAGAAGAAAATGATAGCACAAAGCAAACATAACAGGGCAAGATCGTCTGCTGTTATAAATAAGTGAAGTCTCATTGACAAACTGATTTAAATAAAGCTTTGGACACTTGAATTGGGTAAGCTTATCAGTGGGCTGGCCAGACAAAATTTGTGGCTGTTATATGTGCTTTAGGCATATGTACGTATTTGGATGCCTCACTGCTGTGAATGAGAAAGTTTGGCTTATAACCTGCAAGATTGTACCTCTTCCAGATGTGTACCAGTAGTTGTTTTCATTTATTTTTGTATTGGAAAACTTTGCTTAGAAAAAAATAAAAATCAGGTCTTCTCTTGCTGGATCCTATAGATATTGAGCTTCATAATGACTGAGGGAAGCCAATACCCTGAAGCTGGACTCCAGGAACATTGGAGGTTATGTCCTGGTTTGAATGACAGTAGGTACCGTACAGATGTGCTTCTCTTCTCTGGGTGTGACTGTGAAATCAATAGATTTCAAGATTCTTTGGCAAACACAACTCATGTCTGTCATTTTGTTGCAAAACTCCAGCACTGATTTATTCTAGGGCTCTCAAAAATTCATGTACCCAAGGGAAACACCAGAATGTTGGTTTCTTTGCTGCTTCTGAGGTCTCCAAGGACAACAGCTAATTTAATGCAGTTCATTCTTACATAAAATATCTGTTCCTTGTTTCTTTTGTTAAATTCTTGAGTAAACAATATCAGCTGCTCAAAATTTAAAGGGTTGTCAATGTGGTCTTGTCCACAAATGCCCAGGAATTTGTGTTCCTGGCTTTGGGATTTGAGTAAATATTCCTTGTAAAGCAAAGGATACCTACTTCCCAAGATTATCCTCAAGCCATGGAGGAGACTAAAAAAGAGTCCTGTGGACATCATTTATTTGCCATAGCTTGATCTTGTTACAAATGCACACAGTTCTTTAAACCTCTGTTCTACCCTTTTCTCTGGTGCCTGCACACACATCTCCATCCACATGTTACTCACACCAATCTTAAAATTCCTATTATAAATTGATTCACTTCCAGGAAGATTTGCTAGAAATAATTCCATTATATTTCTCTGTGTGTCTGTTGGCCCTAGATGTTTCCACCATTAGACTACCATAAAATAGTCGTATGAATTCCCATCTTAGAATCCCACACCTTGTGCTTTCAATGGTTTGCTTTGTTTTAATGATAGGATATTTCAAACGGGTAAAGCTGGGATGGATTGCTTTACTCACAAAGATTATTAATTTTTTTTTGTGCTGTGTCTATGTGAATGTCTCTGGATTTGGGTTGTAAATTAATCTCTTGCTGGATTTTAAATTGGGATATGAGCAGCTTACTCATCTCACTGAGAATGCAGAAAACAGGTACGTGTCTCTGTGCTCATATGAGTTACAGCCAGTCTGTTCAATAGCAATAGTACATGATAGAGATGTGTTTTTTAAAGTCACCCTGAGATGGAGTTTGCTATTTGTCAAACAATAGCTTTTTGATACTGGTAAAAACAGAATAAATTATCTTTTGATACAACCAACAGTACCTGTGGGAGACCACAGTTCTGTATAAAACAATTGATTCTACTGATATAAGCAAATTAGGTTTTTGTGACACAGGGAGGAGTTTTCCTTTTAGACTAAAATGCTCCCTATTGAGAACTCCCACCAGGTGTACCGTGCTTTCTGAAGTCATTAATGTAGATCAAAGAATAATTAGGCTTTGGCAAGCATAAGGGGGTTTGATTAATCAGACTGAACAGCATCCTTTTATCTCATAATACCAACTGCCTGTTGATCCAGCATGGCGTGACCAGGTTTTAAGAAAGTGCTTTAAAATTATCTTTCTCTTGCACAAAAGTGTAGCATTAAGACCAAGCAGGATCCATCCCTTTGTTTCTCACCTTTCCCAATACTGAGGACTAGGAACAGCATTTATAGCAAACAGCAGATCCCACGTAGAAATAGCAGAGAGCTGCCGTTAATTTGAAGCTGGTATTTACTGGTGGTTAACACATTGCTGTTCTCCGGGAGACAGCAGGTTTTTTTCTTGATTTTTCAGAGACTGGCAGATGACTGGTGACAAATGCTGAAACACAGAGAATCCAAGTGCGTGAATCTAGCAGGTGCCAAATCTTTGCACATATGGGATGGAACCACCAAGACTTTCACAGATCTTATGCCCAAGAGCCTGATCCTCCAAAGTGCTGAGATCTCCCTCAGCACCTGTGAAAATGAGGACCTGATTCCCCCCTGCTGAGGCTGGTACGTCTGTGTTTCTCGTATGAGGCAGGGTTGCTCTGTAGCACAGTTGTCCTCATGTGAGAACAAGAATCAGCTTGTTATTTCTTTTAAGCTATGTATCTTCCCACTGTGTCTGAGGGTAGATTACACACAAGTGTTAATGGTTTAACTAAATCAGCATCCACTTCAGTCATTTGAGTTTTCCCACTATGTGGCCTATCTTAAATCACTTTAAGAGGACCTAAAATTAACTTGCCTTCATTGGAATTCCTGTTGATTTAGGCCATATCCATTTTTAGCCAAACTTAAAATTGCTTCAAGAGTATTCGTTTAATAGATGCGGTTTTTAGATACTGGACCTGAACACCTAATTCTTTGTGAATGGTTGAGACTGTCCCTTCACCCAGATGTGGCAAATTCATGCAGTGGATTCATTTCTTGATGACAGTCCTGTGCAGTGAGAGATTGGTTCTTACCCTGCATGTGTCAGACAACAGACCTGTCCTTTCTTGCTCACTTACAGGAGTTTGATTTATTTCTTGAAAGCTCTGTTTGCTATTCATAGTCCATTTTTCCAAAGGTTCCCGTACTCCTTGCCAACACCTATGCCATAGCTTTGTTAAAAGGGCGTGCCCTCCTGCCTCTGCTTGCAGATGGCATATCAATTCCTGGGATATAAGTTATTATTTCAGATGAATGAAGAGGGGCAGAAAGCCAACAGAGTTAACATGATCCTGTGTCTGCAGAGCACTAGTAAGACTGTCCGGCATAAATATGATCAAGGGTTGGTGTGCAGAGACGTCCTCTGGTTTAATCACCTGGCAAAACCCTGGGAAGTTACTATTAACATTTTAAAGTACATTGATTAGAGTAGATGAGGAGAAGAATCAAAACAGATTTTTTAAAAATTGAGTTTACATGCTTGTGTTAAATAAGAGCGTACAGTCCTTGTCCAGGGAGAAGGCATCTGCTCAGGTCTTATTTGTTGTGCAGCCCTGGATAAAGATGGAAAGAACAGGTTTTGTTGTTAAAATTTAAGTTGACTGTAATGGACACTCTAACGTTTCATTCTGAACAGATCCCATAGGGAGAGGATAACATAAGTGGGGGAAATGCAGGGATTAGACTGACTCTCTGTATCCTGAGAGCAGCCGACTGCTCGGGGTGCTTCTCTCTTTCTGCCACTGCAAAGCAGCAGCACCCCCGGGTGTTTCTGCTGTGCAGGTGTGTTACGGGACAGGGGATCTCAAGAGCAGCAGAAGGCAGAGGGGGAGCAGGGGGAGCAGAGCAGGGTTTCACAGGTACTGTATCAGTGGGTGACAGCTGGGGCTGGCTGTGGGTGCTGGGTATAGCAAGGTACAGCAACACTATGAATTTTCACCTTCTTCCCAGAAATCGTTCTATGACTTTCCCATCAAGTCATAATATAAAAGTATGAAACATCAGTAACATCATTGCTGCAGAAGAGCACGCGCCTGGCAGGTGCCTGTGGCAGCAGCTGCAGGTGTCTGAGGTGTGATAAGAAAAGTCCTGAGGAAATAATCGGATCAGGGTGCCCTAGGCTGCATCCCTCACCGGGAACAAGGAATGCTGACATGGGGAATGGGACTCGACAGGAGACTGGCAATGAACCATTTTAACTCTAGAGGTTAAAGAGGAAATAACGTGGAAACCTTCTCATAGGAAAACATCTGGGTTTTCCCTATTTGTTGGAGTACGGAAAATAGAGGTTTATTAAATGAACTTTGGTTTTTGATGAGAATATGATTTTCAGCTTCACTGAAAATGTGTTTTTACCACTTTTTTTGCACAACTGCAGAAACTATCATCTTTCTGGTAAACTCACACAGTGTTATAGGATCTACAAGGTCAGCTGTTAGCAATCAGAAATGACAGAAGGTCCTGGGGAGGTGGGAGCCATGAGGCCAAGCACCCGGAGCAACCGCAGGGTCAGGGCCTCAGCCTTGTTTCAATTACAGATTAATGGAATTTACTCGGACTAAAATTTTTCAGAGGATTTTTAAGGTTTTTCAGAAGTTTCTAGTGTGTTTCGTGTCTGGTTTCCATGGAAAAGGAGAGGATTTCCTTGCAGCTGGAGTCCATGAGCTCAGGGAAGGTGGGAATTTGTACCCAGGCAAAGATCAACCTTGAAGTACAGCCAGATGGAAAAAATACCAGAAACCTTTGTAAAGGGAATATTCTTGAATTGTTCTCGGAAGAAAAACATCCCTATTTGTTGCTTGCTTTAAAAGGAGCCACAGAACTGTTTAATTAATCCCTGCTTTCCATCAGTCACAGCGCCCATCCTTCTTCAGGGCACCACAAGGCAGGGGCTCCCTTCCAGCTCTCGGGACTGTTTCGAACTGGAATAAAGATGATAGGAATGATTCTTGCAAGTGTGGAGATGCTTTACAGATGAGCTGATGCCAAGTGATATAGCTGGATGCACACAGCTTTGCTTATTGGATATGTTTGCAGGAATTGAGCCGCCTTCTGCAAAACGATGGCTCTGGGCTTTGCTGGGGGGCGATGCCTGGCCGTGCGCTCAGCAAGGAGCAGGGCCATGGGTGGGCAGGAGAGGAGCGTTCTGAAATTTCATCCCCTTCTACATGGCAGGAGCAGAATTTGTTATCAGAGATGAAGGAAAGGCTTTGCACTCCTGAAGTAACTGCTGCTGACAAAGCAACAAGATGCGAGACTGGGGGGGAGCGTGGACCAGCGGTTCCTGCACAGTAGATCTCTGCCCGCGCCACTGTCAGAGCTCCTTCCTGAGATGCAAGAAAAGAAAACGTTACAGCAAGTAGGCAGCCTTTTTCTTGCAATATTTTGTTGTTTGTCATCTCCACTTATACCAGTATTTCAGTGGGAAAACAACAAAGTGTTTCCTTCCACCGAGTGGTAAAAGATACCTCAAATAAAATAGGGGAAGCAGTGCTATTATTACCAAAGTATCTGTGAAACAAAGTGCTTCTTTTTTCCCATTTATTTCTGAATAATATTCACACTAACTGTTGCATCCGTTTTCTGCATCTCTGTCTGTGTGAAAGAAACTTTGGGAGAAATTACCTCAGTAATGTCTTTCTAATCTTCTTTGTTTACAGCACACTTTCTGGTCAAAGTCATTATGACAGTCGTGGAAGATTCTGAGTATGATGCTGTTATTGAATTTTAAATGAAAACTAAATTGGCTGTGGTAGAGGGGAAAAATATTTCATAACACAGTAATTTTTCCTCAGGGTACAGTTGCTGCATTTTATTAGAAATAAGCAATTTTCACTATGTCTCCAAAACCTATAGAGCAGATAAATGTGAGATATTAATCTAAAGAAAAAAGGCTTTTACAAGTATTTAACACCAAATGGTGGTTTAAAGTTTGCATGTTTTCTACATTTTTCTGGTGTGCCTGAGAAGCTATTTACTCATTTTAGGGAAGTAAAACATATCTTAGCTTTTTGCATTGGTCGAAAGCCTCCCATGGTGTCAGTTAGATGGGATCTAATTGAGCCATTTGGAGGTGTTTTTTTCTGCTTGATTTGTGCATTTGGGAAGCCAGGAACATTATCTATACGTGAAAGGCATTCAGGTGGCTGCTAAACAAAACTGCTGAGCGGGCTTTGCTCAGCTCCAGTAGTTATCCCCAGGAATCTCCCACCTCTCTGTCCCCACCAGCGAGGAACACCCCAAGGTTGCCTCCGGGCGGTTCTGCTGGCAAGGCATTTGAGAAGATAAATATTGGGATGAAATAAATACACCTTTATCCTGGTGTTGCAGCCACTTGGCAGGTATGAATTCTACAGAACAGATCTGCCAGCTGGCCAGTCTCTGCAGGGAACAGCGCTCGTGCACGTCACGGCTCGGAGGCTGCCGGGAGGATGCTCGGAGCAGCCTGGTGCTGCAGGCAGCCCCCCGAGCCCTGGCTGTGAGGGCATCTCCCTGGCAGGGCCTCCAGAGAACAGATTTTTGCAGTCACTCAAGCTGCTCCAGCAGCATAATTTAGCCATTCCTTCCTAAGCAAGCAGCACTGCTGCCTTGGTTTTATGTTCATTAGATTTACTTTATTCTTTCAGCAGCTCTGGAGCTGTAGTTAGGCTGCAAATGAGAGCGATATTCAAACTGGTGTTTAGTGAATTGTCGTTGACCAGTATTAGTTCTTGTTCAGCTTTGGCTCTGATTATAATTTGTGTCAAACTGGAAATAGATATGAATTAATTGCAGCAGAGGAAGAGGTGCATTTTATGTATTTCCAAAATACACAAATTAGTATGGGAAATGCATCCACACGTGGTTAGCGGAGTCTGTAGGGTCATGGTTTCGTTTGGCTTGGCTCAGAGCTGCAGCCCATGCCATTGACACCATTCCCATCCTTTGCATACGCCTGCTTTTGGAGGAGCCAAACACTGTGCAATGCCTGTCATACTAACGAGCGTGTAGGTTTTCTCTTATAGCTCTTATCCACCAAAATATGGGCGGGGAGCACAGCTGCTATAAGCACTTATGTTCCTGAGCAACCCCTCAGAGCTCTGTCTTCCTGCTCCCAACCAGGGCGTGTTTGTCCCTGCCCCTGGTGACAGCCTCCATAGGCTTTGGTGGAGTTGGCACATCCGTGTCCCTTGCTTGTGTCTCCTGTTTGTTCCACGGCTGTAGATCACATTGCAAATCTACATGCACAGAGCGTGCGAGTAGGGTACATGCAGCAAGTAGGCATGAAGAGGTTCAATCTGAGCAGAGCCCCTAGGCTTTTAATGGGATGCAATTATGGAGCAATCAAGGTTTGCTTGGCCTCAGGTTGCTTTGCGCTTCAGGAGTAAAATCTGCATAGGCACTGAATGCAAAATGAGAGTTAGAGGCGCGTTCAGAAGAGCATGGATATGGCATTTTGTTAGATCCTCACAGACTGGTGCCATTTTCAAAAAATCTGGTCTGGAGCTGAATTTTTCACACTTTTGCCAGGATGCTAAAATAGAAATTCAGGGGAGGTTTACGAGGCAGCTCCCAGCAAAGCTCACACTAAGTAAGCTAATTCAATTTATTTGTACTTATCGGATGCTGGGATGAGAGACCCTTTAGAGCTGAGTATGTTAATGTAAGTCTCTCTCCAGACTAATCACAAGCAGTTATATTTTTATGATTTAGCAGTGTTGTTTATGGCTAACAATTACAGAAGATTACTAGGAGATTTTCAATAAAAACTTTTCAGATAAATATAGATTATAACAATTTTAGACAACCATTGAATTCAAAAGCTGATAAATATGGGGAGTTTTTCAAAACTGTATATTGCATGCTGACATAATGGCAGGTTAGACTTTCAGATGCATCCCTATATGATGAATGTATAGCTTGCTAAAAATAATGTTGTTGTTCATTCGTTGAAATATGTCCTAGCCTGTAAGCAAATGAAAGGGGTCCCCTCCCATCTCAAATTATAAATCAGTTGTTAAAAGCATTTTCTAATTAACAAGTCTCTTCAATTTAGAGCAAATAGCAAAATCCCTCATAGTGTATTTTTCCCCTCTTTTGTTTTTTTTTTCCTCTTTGTAAATGTTCCAAAGTGTTGTCACCAGTTGCTTTGCCTTCCCCTGCAGTCTGTGTGGGCTTCCCAGACTGAAATAGGACAGAGATGTGCATTAAGAACAATTAATAAAATATGATTGCAAAAGCTTGGAGGAAAACTTATGGTTCACATGTAATTTCTGAAAATAACTTGTGTTCCTCCTTTCATGCTAACGTGATATATGGGTACCAGTGTCCCTTGGAGGCTCTGGACCCACCATCATAAATGATCAGATTATCTCAGCTAAAGGAGCGACTGGGTAGCAGCAAGGCCAAAGTGACCATGAGCTGGATTTACCCAGCCGCCTGCGATACCTTTTTACCTTGTAATAAATTCAGATGTAACCTATGAGCCACCTACAAAGTCAGAAAAGAAAGGTGAACTTGCAGTCATCATGCTTCGTTTTGCAGCAATCTGCATCAGCCTTGAAAAAAACTTATAGTAAAACAGTTGAAAAGGGTCAGAAATCACTATTTGAGGGAAGAGCTTTATCCCTTCTCCCTCCCAAACTGGGATTTTATGGTTTTTACATTTTGCTATGCGATTTGCCATAAAAGCTCTTGGATTTTAGTACAGCTGCTGTTTCCATTAACTTCACACAAAACCAAACTCTTCAGAATTTTTCTACATGTGTATGAGTGCATCTCTACTCAGACTGTGTTGTGTAAGACTATTCTCGGTTTAATGATATTTTAATTAATTGTTTCCTGATTGTCAGCTTTGTATTGGCTGTCATCCATTCAATTTTAGTTTTATATTTTGGACAAATCTTGGTGTAAATAGCCCTTCAATGTCTACACAAGGAATGTAAATGTTGTTCTAATTTCCAGCATCATTCAAATGCCCACATAACAGCTATCCTTGTGAAAGCAAATTGAATCTGTCACGTCATCTTCTATGGAAGTCTAATTCTTGGTAACAAAAGATATTGCAGCTGACAGCTGGAACCACACACTACATAATTAAGTCTCCAGTGTGTGTCAACTGCAGCCTTTCAGGCACAATTAGAGTCTGACCAGTTCACCCATTTAGGTACTTTAAAACAACAACAAAAAAAACCCAAAAAACCCCTTTGGTAGATACAGAGGTTTCTGTGAAAAATGAACTCCAAAGTGCACTAAACAGAAGAAAATAAGATCATGTTCAGTGCCAGGCCTTCCAGTGATAAAATTTGATACAGCTCTTTAAATCCTCACTTTACCTCCTTTTCTTTAGCATTTATTATGTCCTGAGTGTAGCTAAGCATAAACTCCTCTCAGTAGGGAGGCAGTGGCTGGAAAATACATTTTCTTTAGAAAACTAGCTTCAGAAACCCCCAGCTGTGCAGGAGATACAGTTGTGTTAGGTTTGTAATAGTAGATTGTAAAACTTGGGAAAAACTACAAAGCAACATGAAACTTTAAGGAAAGAAAAAAGGGTGATCAGTGGTGTGTGACCCATCCCGAACTAAATGTGAGCCTGACGCACGACCTTGTGATGCCGATCTTGGTACCTGCCATGCGCAGGAATCTCTTTGTTTAGAATGTTCTTAATCATAGAGTTACAAAGATAAATACAGTGGAGGTTTTAGGTGATTTGTTCTGCTGATCTTTCTTGATCAGTGGTTACATATCTCATAGTATCACCTCTGAGTACATGAGCTGTTCTGGTCTATAGGAATACCCGAGCAATACCTGATCTTAGTCTTTTCCCATTATACCTGTATTTTTAACTTCCAAAGTTGATTCCATTATTTCTAATATACAGTCCTTTGTTCAGACTTCCTTCTTTCCCTGGAACACACACAGCAGTTGCCTGATAATCGTTGTAATGATGCTCCAGCAACAGCACAAGGAGCTCTCGGAGTACAACTGGTTTTCCTTATGTTCCTCTTTGCTCTTTGGGTATGATCTCTTTCATTAAAGAGAAGTTCCATGCTGCTTTTGTTACTCCGGCTACTAATGAAAGATAGGCTTATTAATTTGTAATTTTTAATTAAATCACTTTCAGATGGACCTGCATGACATGAAAATATATTCCGTGTCTGACTGTAAGGAGACCTCGGTGACACACCGTTCCTTGCCAGCCACCCACGTTGGATGCCTGTATTTCAGACTGGGGTTGGCAAGGAGGTCGGGACGGGAGAAACCAGGACAGTGCACACAGAGTAGCCAGTCACAAATGCAGGGCTGCAACCATCAAGACAATCTTTTAATGTTCTATAACCATGTCAGGAGAGACCTCAGATGCAAACACCGAAATGGAACTGGACTAGAGTGAGCATTTGCACGTGTACTGCTGGTGCCCACCCCACAGCAACACGCAGGAGGTGAGGTACCCGTGCACATGGCAGCTTCCCTGGGCATGAGGGAGGGTGGTCTAGAAGAAGTCTAAACGGAGAAAAACAGGTTACCAAGAAGCAAGACAGTCAACTTTTCCTACACAACGAGTTTAAATGGGATGGACTGCTTCATGGTTGACACTAGAGGGGAGCCCAACAAAGGGCTATTTCACCAGTTTCATTTTCACTTTCACCAGTTTAAATTAGGACTGGGGTGGAACTGATCCACCCTTCTTGATATAGAAATCTCCCGAAGCCATATGCAATTCTGTAGCAGATCTGCATCCCAAAGAAAGGAAACTAGGTGCCAGAATTAGGTTTAGCTTTATGGTTTATATCAGATAGATTTGATTTTAAGAGAGAAACCTTTCCTTGGGGGAGGGGGAATCTCTCTAATTCTGGGAACTGTACTTAATGGCAAATTTGCTCTCTGACCTGCCTCTTTCATGCTGTCCACCTCAGTCTGGCATAGATTTAGAAAACTGAATTAAAGGCTCAGCTTTCTCATCCCATCTCCATGCTTTCCCTCAAACTAACGAAGTTATAATTCTTTCCTCAGGCAAAAATGCGTTATCGAGAATGCCGTTACTCAATAAACCTCAGGTGGGATCAGGGAGGAAATATTTTTCCTCATAGTCATCTAAAGAATAGGAAAATACAGAGAAAGAGTCTTTATTTCATCTGCTGGGCTATGCCTGTAGCAGTGCAGTGGGCTGTAGTGCCAGGAAGGTCTGATTCGGATCTTGCATGCTGGTGTAAGGCAGGAGAAACCCCCCCAGACAGGATCTGTGAATCCAACTAAAAGCCATAATAGCCACAATACATCAGGCAGAAGACCTGGAGAGAGCAAATGCTCTTATCTCAAGCACCGAATTTACAGTAATTAATAATGGTAAATGCAATTGCAATATTTTATAGGCTGTCCCTCCTATGATTGTGGTGAATGGAAGTTAATGGAAATACCCTTGATAATACTTGTTGGCTGAAGGGCTTACATTAGCTCATCTAGTACCTCCAAAAGCACACTTAGGTAATAATGCAGTAGATGAATCAGGGAGAAATGAGATTTTTTTTTTTTGAGAAATAATAAACATGTTTCTCTCTCTCTAGACTCAGCTGGGATATTACTGCTGTTCATATAGCCAAGTGTTTTGTTGGAGAGATGAAGTGCTGTGTATAAACTTCTTCATTACCAGAAACCTGACAAATACTGAGCTAATATCATGTCAGCAATCAGCTACGGATAATGCATTTCATCTCCTCCTAATAGATTTTTCTTTACATATAATAATAAGCAATACTAAAAAATTACAATGGGGAAAAAAACCCTCTGCTGGAAGATGTCTGTTCTCTGTGATACACAGTTATTTTGATTTGAAGTATCAGGGGCAGAGAGGATGAAAATAATTTGTTTGGGGGATTATCTGCTTGCAGAAACTCGATAATCACTCGGGTGAGGAGATGCTCCATTTGTTTTCCACCCTCTTGCCTAGTCATCGTTGTTCAGTTCAGTGAAATTATTGTTTCCAGGGGTGGGGAGTGAAGGAGGGTTCATTCAAGTGCCTCTGCTCCCCTGTTGCTGAAGTGTTAGCAGCCACTTAGCAGGGCTTGCAATCCCAAGGTGTGTCAGTCAGATCTATGATATTCACTGACCAATTCGTGTCATTGTTTCCCTTATGGGAACACAAACATGTTAACATAAGCAGGAAAGTTTACTACAGAGACTAGCTTAGTCCTCAGAGAAGGCTTAGTGCATCCTCAGCACAACATAGCGCTTAACGGCACATGTATAATTATCTTTTATAAAGATTTTATAAGAATGGTCTGAATAGTATTAATGATGTATGAACATAGGTGGCAAGACTAGATTTATGTTTCTGGCAATTACATTTTACCAGCTGAAGTAGAGAACAGAGGTAATTAACAAGAATAATGAAAGCGCTACCTTGCCATAAATCACTGTTAAAAAAGAGTAAATAATAGAAGACAAAGGGATTATGAGTCAGGTTCAGTTGTTATTCATCAATTTTGGAGGAGGAGGGTGGGTTTAATTAGTGAAATGGCATTTTGCTTGTTTGATGCTTTTCAGATAATCTTGATGCTCTTCTATCAGGGGGAACAAACATCTGATTGAATGCAAATGACAGTGATTGCCTTCTCCCCATTTCTAATCAGTGAAGGAAATTTTATTTCACCCTTCTTTATAAGGGGCGATTAGTAGGCATGCTGGACTGGGGAATTTAGCTCTCCTGATTGCAGGTGAGTGGGACGGTCTCCCTAAACTATGAAGGAAAAAAAGCACCCACTTCTCCAGCAGTTATCAGTTCGATATGAACAATTTAGTTCCAATTTTTAATCTGCAATGCTTTGTGGATCAGAAAGCAAATCAGACTCCAGTGGGAAGACCTTTATCTATTAATTAATTTTTCCTTTTTTTATCCTAGAAGTTATTTCTCATGCTGAGGAAGTTGATGCTGAATCGCAGTAACAGCAGATGTTATAGGATGCTATCAAAAGTCTGAGGCAAAGGGGCTCTTTGTGACTAGTTCTAGGCAGACCCCCAGCATCTTCTCCGCATGTTTGCTTTGTATGCCTGGAGGACACAGCTCAACTTCAGCTCAGTTTACCCTTTCTCCTCATTCTGTTTAATCTTGCGAGAGAAGTAACCGTATCTCTGCCCTGCAACAGATTTTCGTAGAGGAGAACTGTTTGACCTTTGCCATTATGAGATTGCAGATGATGACACATGCTTAAGATATGCCTCTGACGTATGCTTGCTCAGCCCAGAGAGGAAGGAGACAACTACACCTACCCCATCATCACCCAAGTCAAAAGTTAACTGTGTGTATTTGGGCACTAAGCCCCCATCTCTCAGAAATGTGAAGCTTGGTAGAGAGATCCCAGGGAAAGCCACATGCCACGGTGTAAGTATGGATTTTCCCATGGAGGAACAAAATATTTAGCAAAGTTTCTAAACATCTTGTCTTAATATTTCAGCTGATACAAGGACTGCTTCTTTGGAAGTTGTTTTATATTCTAGTTATTCTTCTCAGGGCTGAGTGAATATGGACTGAAAACACGACCAAGTGGAGACAGGGCTTTTTCATCCTGATTGCCTGGGGCTGTGTTTTGACTGACGTTACAGACTAAGGGATAAGATAGTGGCTACTTGCAGAGCATCTGATCTCTCATTGCTAAGAAGACATGCTGCCATTCTGATAAGGAAAAGTAACGCCGAATTATTTCTCCATTCACAGAACACAAATCTGATTTTACAAGCAGTTTCCCAGATTGTGATATGAATCAATACAGCCTCTTTGCTAATCCTCAGCTGAGAACCATTTCATTTGCACTTGGTATCTGTGTGGTCTAGTCTGAGGTGAGTGAGAGGTTTCTTTGCACTGCTGAAGATTTTGCTGCAAAGCATCATGAGAGATGGGTAAAAAATCCTAAACATATGCAACATGTTTGTAGAGCATTAAGGCAACCTTTGCCTGAAAGGTAATGAGAAATGGGCTGTTAACTATTATTCATTATTGCGTATGCAAAGCTTGTGAGCCAAGTTTAATTAAATTCAATAAAGACATATGCAATAAAAATGAACAATTAGCAGCAGTGAAGGATTCTGATCTCAATGTGTGAAGACTTTCTTCGTCCCTATAGCATAGTGAGAAATACAAAGACTGCATAATCTGAACTGACATATATAGGAACAATATGTTGCCCATATTGCACTTTTAGTATTTGCGCTTAGGCAGTATGTGTGTGTACGCACAGTGCACGATGTACAAAAATGTTGTCCAATTTCACACAGTGTTTCAGCTGTCTGAAAAAAAATCTCAATTCTTTTAAATTGTGGCAAATATATTTGTTTAAAAATCCTAGAGCAGAAGAAGATGAAAAAGTGGCAACTTAATGTAAAACAGAAAATCTGATTTCAGTTCAGCTTTACAGGCAGCACTGCCCTTGTATCTGCAGCTTCAGAAGATATCTTTATGTGAAAAAAAAAATCCTGGAAAACTGATGTTGCATTTGTATCTCTAAAGATCTGAATCTTTACATACAGGTGCATTGACCACTTTGAATTTCAGACCTAATGGATAAATGCGTATTAAAGGTTTTTCTGGAATTCCTTGGAGTTTTCAGTTTGTTGGAGGAGTATTCTTGTTCCTCGTGTTCACCTCCCTGTCTTTGTCTGTACCTAGGCTTGGTGAGTGAAGCAGAGCTACCTTTTACAGATGCCATTAAAAGTCAGGGGAGGGGAAAAAAAATCTTCAGAGACTAGTTGTGGGTGGATGAAGGGAGGGGAGATTTTTAACGGGGTTTAATGGAGCTGGGTTACTTAAGACTAGTGCAAAGATCCTTTGTATTGACAATTCATTGTATAAGCCATAAACTCTACTCTGTGCATGTAAAAGATGAAAGGACCAATTACTTATTGAGGCATTAAAACCCAGGGGACAGAGATGCCTGTCTGACAATAGTAAACATATTGACTGAAACCTATTTGAATTTCAAATTGCCAAATATCCCAATTTTTGAAAAGCTTCCTATGATAACCAAGGTCTGGAAAGTCAATTGAAACTTAATTCTCCTGGCTATCTCATGGGGGAAAAGTACATGAATCTGGACAGATTCAATTATTTAATTTTAGTGAAAAAATAGATAGCTGCTTTATAATTTCTTTATAGAGCAGTAGATGGGAATTCAGCTCCTATTTCTAAGATGTTATCCTAGGATAAATGACAACTGAGGTCTGCCAAACAGGGGTTGCCAAGAGGTTTATATCCAAGTATTTTCTACTTCTTCTTGTCCCTAGATTATTTTTTTTCGTCCAGCTGGGACTAGGTCTTCCTGACATGCTAGCCAAGCCCAGACTAACATTTCCTCTCTGTCCACAGATGGTGCAGATGGTATTTATAAGGCATTACACAGGGCATCTGTTACAGGGCGCTGCACAACCACACATTGCAGAAGGAAACATTTGCTGTCTCATCCATTAGAAAGACTCTTGCAGAGCAGATCAGCCACAGGTCAGTGCTGCTACTCTCAGCATCGCGCTGGTAAGATACCGTGTGACTGCCATGAGGTGAGTTTTGAGAGCAATCAGGGAAAAAAAACCTCTCCAATCTGTCCAGTATCCTCACTCTGACCACCTTCTTAGGGTGTTTGGTATCCCCCCACCACCGGATGCTCAGGTGCTCTTGGGGTGAGCCAGGTCTTGGGACCCATCAGCTGTTTGCCTTGAGACAGCTGGACAGAGCTCCAGTTGAGTGGAAAGTTACAGCTGACTCCCTCTGACTCGTGCTACTCTGGCCACATTCGTTAGTAAAAGAGTTCATTGTGATTAATGCCATTACTCTAAATACCAATGGAATTAATTATTTCCTCTCTATTGGACAGCATTGCCTGAAACGTTGACTCCACATGAAACCATGAAAATAATTAGGGCAGTGTAATAGTGGGTATTTATGGTTAAATTCATTTTCCTTTTGTTTTTACTGCAGTGTCGTATGCAAAGCAATGGTACACAGCAGCAGGGCTGCTATCAAAACCTCAGAGGAGCTTATCCTCCCCTTTATATGCTCTGCACACATAGAACGAGCATCTGTAGTCATAACAGTGGCTGTGTGTGTACTGCCAGGCAGCAGAGGCACCTACTACTGTACGACTGTCCTTAACCTTGGCGTAATAATTCTTTTACAGTAAACTGCTCTGTGCTTCTGTCTGAGCAAAGCTGGTGTTTGTTGCTTTGTTCTAAGAGCTCCTCAGTAAAGGAGGGCGAGTTCCTGCACATCAGCTACATCCAGCTGATTGTGAAAGAGCTTCCATATCTCTGCCTTTGTCCCGAGTGGTTTCCGTCGGGATTCCCATCATGCAGTCATTTTCCCGTATGCCATTTTCTCTCTGTCTTGGTGTACAGTCACAAATGAAGGCAAGCATTTATCACCATAGCGGCTTTAAATATCAAATTCTTGATGAATTTACTCTCAGCTGGCCGGAAGCAATACTGTGATTGCAGCATTTTATAATCATCAAGGCTTGTTTCTCTAAGCTGAATTCATTTGCATGAGCAATGGGTTATTAGCAAAGTTGCTGGTAAGTAGCACGTACAAGCAAATTGCAGGAGAAGATTCTTGCAGTCTGTGCTTTCCTTGGGGAAACTCGGCTTTGTGAGATGTTTTAAATGGATGGGTCAAGAATTGTATCTGGGGACAAAGGTTTGAAATGGGTGTAAGGAATCCGACCACATGTCAGAGAGATCCTGCAGAGCCAGGCTCTGTCTCTGGCCGTACAGAGCGTTCCCATGTTTCTGTCAACACTTATCTCCAGCCCTGGCCTTACAGTCCAGTAAATCCCACACTAGGGTTTGTAAAGCCAAGCTAAAAATACAGAGAGAAACATTTTCCTTTTATAAACTCAGTCTGTCGTTCAAGTGTGCTCAGGAATTCTTGGTGAGCTGATTGTGTCCCACCAGGTCTGTCTGTCCTTTGTGCAGCCAGAATAAAGCCCACTAACGCTCTGTACTGTGCACGCTGGCTAAACCAACTGGAGTAAGCTCCATCCTTACCCTTCTCCAAACTTAGTATTTACTTCTACATGGGCTGGCAGCATACAGATATGGAAGGACAATTGGGATAGAACTTGTTCTGACTCCTTGGATGACTTCTTTAAGAGGGTGGAAAGTGTCACGGCTAGAATGGATGTTTGTGTCTGCAGCAGGGGCTTCAGTTATTTCCATGGAGGTGCTTCTGACAATTATTTTAAGTGGAAGGCAGTGTTTACACTTCCCAGCCTCAATGAGGTTTCTCCAGCGCATTGTGGTATTTATTGCTGTATTAATTGCTCTTGTACAAAAGCTGGTGATGTTGTGCAAAATGCTAATAACAGATCCTAATGACTGCACACCTCCCTCTCCTCCCGTCTGTGCCTTCTTGATGTTTTCATTAAACTGCCCAAACAGCGAGGCTGGATGCACATACTAAAATATTTCGTTTTCATCAGAGAAAAGACAAGCCCTAAAAGAAATTGGTGGTTGGAGGATGCCAGACAACTGGCTCTGAAGGATGACCAAAAACACTCTGAATAATCACATAAGAACTGACAGTCGGGAAAGATGGCAGAGGGAGAGGCTGTGCCTTCCTCCAGGGAGCTCACAGAGAGGCAGGTGGTGGTAGGACCTTAAAAGGCAGATTTTTGCATTTTTGAAAAACTTAACTGAAGACAGGTCCTGACTTTGTAGGGCATAACTTGCAGTGCCTCCATCTAAAACGTGTTATTCTCACAGCTTTGTCATGTACCTATCTTCTCTTTCTCCTCCTAGCTATATATATACACACACATCTCTCTATTTGTATACACAGGAATTTATCCTTGGTTTTTATTCCCTCTTGCAGCTCTAGGGTTGGTATATGTAAAAGGTGCAATAAATTTGCTCTTTGTGCTTTTCTTCTCACTTTATCAATTTTGTCAGATATTAGCTCAGATGTGTCTCCTTTGTTGAATTAATAAATTACATTCAACCTTTATTTGTCTGTTCATCAGATCACCATCTACTTTGTAACTCCTTTGAGAAGAATCCAGCATGAATTTGAATTTTTGTATGATCAGTGTCTCCCATGCTGCCTGAATGTTCTAGGTGTTAATACATTTAACTGTATCCTGCAGTTTGAGTTTGATCTAGTGATCAGAACTTGCTTCTTTTTTCACGCAGGATATCCAGAAATGTTTCTTTCACAGCTCGTCTAAGATCCATGTTACAAAGCCCCCGTGCTGNTGTCTGAGCAAAGCTGGTGTTTGTTGCTTTGTTCTAAGAGCTCCTCAGTAAAGGAGGGCGAGTTCCTGCACATCAGCTACATCCAGCTGATTGTGAAAGAGCTTCCATATCTCTCTCTTTCTCGTGTTTATCTTCCGTCGGGATTCCCATCATGCAGTCATTTTCCCGTATGCCATTTTCTCTCTGTCTTGGTGTACAGTCACAAATGAAGGCAAGCATTTATCACCATAGCGGCTTTAAATATCAAATTCTTGATGAATTTACTCTCAGCTGGCCGGAAGCAATACTGTGATTGCAGCATTTTATAATCATCAAGGCTTGTTTCTCTAAGCTGAATTCATTTGCATGAGCAATGGGTTATTAGCAAAGTTGCTGGTAAGTAGCACGTACAAGCAAATTGCAGGAGAAGATTCTTGCAGTCTGTGCTTTCCTTGGGGAAACTCGGCTTTGTGAGATGTTTTAAATGGATGGGTCAAGAATTGTATCTGGGGACAAAGGTTTGAAATGGGTGTAAGGAATCCGACCACATGTCAGAGAGATCCTGCAGAGCCAGGCTCTGTCTCTGGCCGTACAGAGCGTTCCCATGTTTCTGTCAACACTTATCTCCAGCCCTGGCCTTACAGTCCAGTAAATCCCACACTAGGGTTTGTAATGCCAACCCAAAAATACAGAGAGAAACATTTTCCTTTTATAAACTCAGTCTGTCGTTCAAGTGTGCTCAGGAATTCTTGGTGAGCTGATTGTGTCCCACCATGTCTGTCTGTCCTTTGTGCAGCCAGAATAAAGCCCACTAACGCTCTGTACTGTGCATGCTGGCTAAACCAACTGGAGTAAGCTCCATCCTTACCCTTCTCCAAACTTAGTATTTACTTCTACATGGGCTGGCAGCATACAGATATGGAAGGACAATTGGGATAGCACTTGTTCTGACTCCTTGGATGACTTCTTTAAGAGGGTGGAAAGTGTCACGGCTAGAATGGATGTTTGTGTCTGCAGCAGGGGCTTCAGTTATTTCCATGGAGGTGCTTCTGACAATTATTTTAAGTGGAAGGCAGTGTTTACACTTCCCAGCCTCAATGAGGTTTCTCCAGCGCATTGTGGTATTTATTGCTGTATTAATTGCTCTTGTACAAAAGCTGGTGATGTTGTGCAAAATGCTAATAACAGATCCTAATGACTGCACACCTCCCTCTCCTCCCGTCTGTGCCTTCTTGATGTTTTCATTAAACTGCCCAAACAGCGAGGCTGGATGCACATACTAAAATATTTCGTTTTCATCAGAGAAAAGACAAGCCCTAAAAGAAATTGGTGGTTGGAGGATGCCAGACAACTGGCTCTGAAGGATGACCAAAAACACTCTGAATAATCACATAAGAACTGACAGTCGGGAAAGATGGCAGAGGGAGAGGCTGTGCCTTCCTCCAGGGAGCTCACAGAGAGGCAGGTGGTGGTAGGACCTTAAAAGGCAGATTTTTGCATTTTTGAAAAACTTAACTGAAGACAGGTCCTGACTTTGTAGGGCATAACTTGCAGTGCCTCCATCTAAAACGTGTTATTCTCACAGCTTTGTCATGTACCTATCTTCTCTTTCTCCTCCTAGCTATATATATACACACACATCTCTCTATCTATTTGTATACACAGGAATTTATCCTTGGTTTTTATTCCCTCTTGCAGCTCTAGGGTTGGTATATGTAAAAGGTGCAATAAATTTGCTCTTTGTGCTTTTCTTCTCACTTTATCAATTTTGTCAGATATTAGCTCAGATGTGTCTCCTTTGTTGAATTAATAAATTACATTCAACCTTTATTTGTCTGTTCATCAGATCACCATCTACTTTGTAACTCCTTTGAGAAGAATCCAGCATGAATTTGAATTTTTGTATGATCAGTGTCTCCCATGCTGCCTGAATGTTCTAGGTGTTAATACATTTAACTGTATCCTGCAGTTTGAGTTTGATCTAGTGATCAGAACTTGCTTCTTTTTTCACGCAGGATATCCAGAAATGTTTCTTTCACAGCTCGTCTAAGATCCATGTTACAAAGCCCCCGTGCTGGCTGTGGGAGTCTCCCCCAAACCTGATGGATGAGCATGAGCAGCAACTTGTCATTTTGTGGAACTTCTTATCAGAGACATTTCAAAGCCCCTCACGATGGGAGGATCATTATCTCCATACAAGGCACAGAGCTATTCAGAAGTTCAGAAAAGCATCTCTGTCTCCCAAGACTTCCCTTCAGTGCTTTGTCAATGGTCTTCACTGCTGACCGTAACCTGGGTCGTGCTGTTATTTTACCTTTCTCTTTTCCATCTAGGGAGGTATTGAGGAGAAGACAGTGATGTCATGTCTTCTTCACCAGTGTCATAAAGCACACAAAAGACCCACTATTATAAAACAACAGGGTTTTTAAATTCCTAATGTGATGCTATGTTAGAACTCTGTAGAAATAATTGATTAAGTTTCAATTTGCACTCAGAATAATAACTGACATGGTGGTAAATGTGTTCATTGATATCTAATTTGGTGTGGCTAATTTCCTCAATGCCAGCTCAATGCTTGGGTATCTCTTATCGCCTTGATGTATTATCCAAATCTCATTGCACAGTTGTTCGCTGCTTGTGTAACTATGACTTAATTACATGGCAACTAAATTCATACCCTGGCGTGGAAGGATTGCTCCTCAGACAGTTTCCTCAGATAAACAATAGATAATTGCCATGTTCCTGCTTTAATTAATATAAATTACAAGATTGTTTGAATGATCTCGGGTCCAGCCTTGGTGAGGCACAGATCACTTCTCAAGTCACGCTGAGCTCCCACAGCGCCCGCTGAAGCCAGTACTGCCCATCAGCACAGTGTCACCCAGCTGTACAGAAATTAAGACATTTGCATGTGGAAATACTGCCCCTTAGTATGAGGGAACAATATATAACAACATTTAACATTTTACTCATTCTGGCAAGAACTGCCTCTCCCCACGCCTCAGAGAAGGATGTGCACCTTGTTCTTGCACTGGGTGACCTACTTGAAGCAAGTGGGAGTCAATATCTGTTAACTTCTCTCTGCTATAGCAGTCAATACTTTGTCCTTAAAGCAGTTGTTTTCCTCTCCCTGCTGCACAGCTCATCAGCATGGGGAAAAAGGAAATTTTCTCACCTCTATCCCCTAAACGCCTCTTCCTGTTAATACAACCAAGTGAGTGCTGATTTCCAAACCACTCCTGAGACAAGACAGACAAGTGCAGGAAAGGGATGCAAAAGGTTTCTCAACGCTTTCACCTGCTAGATGAACAACTCTTTCTCGTGTTTATCTCCTCCTCTCCTGGTGGGGTGGGCAGGGGGGGCAGACAGTGACCTGGAAAGTGCCGCCGTGCAGCATCGTTCCTGAAATGATGGAGGGAACACACACTGAGTAGGAGATGCTAGGAAAAAACCATGAGTGATCCTTCAAGATACTTAAATAATGTCTCATGACTCAAGTGAAATGCTCTCGTTAGGCCCTCTGGAGGAGGATTTGACATTTTCTGTGCCACCTGCAAAATTAAAAGAAAATGCTGTTGGCTTCTGCATTGTCTCCTGAAAGGCACAGGGGCTGACAGAAGTGTAATTAAATTACCTGCAGCATTCATCTGTTGTCATAGCAGCCTTTGCAATGAATATAACAATAATTTCATTTACAGCTTAGCTTAATGCAGCTTTACCTAGACCAACCAGAAGGCGGTTTTCTATCCTGAATCTGGCAGAAAAAGAGTTCAAGAGTTCCCATTTCAGTTTCACCAGCAGTGGTCTACAACAGGATAAAATCCCAGGTTATGCCTTTGCTGCATTCCTCCAGCATCAGCCAGCACCCATTGCCTGTGGGTGAGCTTGTGTGATTCAGGAGGTCAGATATTAGATTATTACATTTTCTATTAGCCTAAAAATCCTAGAATCACTCCATCAGCTTATATGCAAGTAATAAAAACACAGTGCCATGTTTTTCTCATTTGATTAAGTCCAGCAAGAAGATCTGGCTGTGCTGTGAACATATGCCTCTCATTTGATGGAGCTGTGTTTGAGTTTGAAGTGTGGAACACAGTAAGGACACAGCAGTGCTGGCACTGATGGAGCACACAGTTGAGTGGGTAGAATTTGTCCTTTTTTTTTTTTTTTTTTTTNTTTTTTTTTAACTTGCCAAGTAGACTGTTTCAAGCTGAGATGATATTGATGGACCCAGGTGGCCCCGAGCATCTCCTGACTGTCCTTTGGTAAATGTGGAAGGAGATCGCTGACCCAGTTCGATATCCCGTGGGTAAGTGGTGCCTATCGCTGTGCTGGGCAGAGAGGGGCCAGCAGACTGTCTCTGCAGAAGGGCTAAAGGATTGAATGATCCTGAACATCTGCATAATGTCTAATACCTAAAGCTGGAGCATCCGTTAAGTCCAAGAAAGGATAACAGGCTACTACTGATTTTCATGACTTGCCCTTCTTTGGATATAGAGGACTTCGACATTGATTTATCACTGCAAGAAATTTCAACAAAACTCACTTCACTTGCTGATATTCAATTTTATTTTATTTTTTGCTACTATTTATTTCTACTTTCTTGTAGAAACGACTGTTATTTACCACCTGTCTCAATTAAACAGCCACACAATTCAGATATGTAGGAGTAACATTTCAAGAGAACAATTGAGAACAGTCAGAATGGAAGAATATGATAAATGAGACATAAAGCTTCTGTGAGAAATCTGGGGCTCCACCTGGTGCACCTGGGAAATATCCCCTCCTTTTGGCTTCTATCCATTCCATTCCTGTTCGGCAGCTTTTAGGAGCTGAGGTTCATCCTGCGATGACTTGTTTTTATCTCACATTTTCAGGAATCCACAAGTTGAAGAGTATTTAAATACCATGTGGAAAAAAGGCTAACTTGTGCATGGCCAAGATAAGCTGATTTGTAAGCTGAGGCTTCCCCGAGCCTGGTGTACAGAGTATTCTTCCTTCAGGCACGCTCTGCTCAGAGCAATGAAGCTTTCTCTCTCTGGAGCAACTGTGCGTGATGACCTTCCCAGGATAAACACTGATAAAATGAGTTGTTGCAAATTGCTTATGTGTTGTCATTTGACTTTTCTTTGTATGAATAGAGCTAATAATATATCCACGTGCATGGTACCTTTCCTATGATGTATACGTCTGCATAAATAGTATTTATTCCTATTTTACAGATGAGTTAAGAGGGACAGCCGTAATAGAAGAGCACAGCTGAGTCTCAGGCAGGGTAGCAAGAGCTAGCTGTGCCTTTGCCATGCTGGATCCTACCAAGCAGTACTTTCTTAGAGTTTGGTAAGCATCAAATAAAGATCATAGAATCATAGAATGTTTTGGGTCGGAAAGGAACTTTAAGATCATCAAGCTCCAACCCCCCTGCCACAGGCAGGGACACCCTCCACTAGCCCAGGTTGCTCAAAGCCTCATCCAGCCTGGCCTTGAACCCCTCCAGGGCTGGGGCATCCACAGNTAGGGGAGGTGCTCCAGCCCTCTGATTAATTTTGTGGCTCTCCTCTGGACTCTCTCCAACAGGTCCAGGTCTTTTTTATGTTGGGAGCCCCACATCTGAGCACAGTACTCAAGAGTAGAGGGGGAGAATCACCTCCTTCAACCTGCTGCTAATGCTTCTCTTGATGTAGCCCAGGACACGGTTGGCTTTCTGGGCTGCAAGGTTGGCTTTCTGAGTTGCAAGCCAATCAAAGGCAGTTATCACATCAAATTGTCTGTCTGGATGTGTACGTCCATCCCATTGGACTGACCCAGAGGCAGGTAGAGAACAGCTGTATTCCTTGAGCTAGAGAGCAGGGAGAAGTTTTGTTCCCTACCTATGCTGCTCTCCCACTATAACAAGGCTAGAGTAGCTATTAGAAAGGCATTGGGAGCTGATGAATGTGTGATTT
>VZTO01009938.1:1454-22485 GCA_013400615.1 Syrrhaptes paradoxus
AAGAGAGGGAAGCCTCAATAAAACCTTAGTGTGTTCTCCCATGGTCTCCTCTGACTGGGTAGTGTTCATGTTTCAGCACACTGAGGGTTTTATTTCCAAAGCATACAAGCAATTTCCTCTGAAGCCAGAGAAAATAAATAATAATTTTACAGGTTCACTTCTATCACTTGTGTTGCAACTGTTTCTTACAGCATGGTTAAAACCAGTTTATTAGGACAATATATTCTTACATAAAGCAAGTTAATATCGATTTTTGCTTTAAAAGATAATTTTGCTAATGCTATTTGAACTGCTTCATGGAAAGATTAGGGATGTGTCCAGAGAAGCATTTCTCTGTGTGCAAGAAAGAGGCTGGAGAGACTGTAATCATCTTGGGACATGTAGAGGATTGTCTACCTGTGTTTCCACATCTCTGTAAATTCATTGGCGAACTAGGATAAAGAGGAGGAAACTGGGGTATCAGTGTGGCCTCAATAAAATGGAGCACTTTCAGTAAACTTAGCAAGATCTGACCATCATAAGTCGGAGCAAAATCTGAACTACTGTTTTTGCAAAGTATGCCTTTAATCTAAAAAAATGTCCTACCACGGACATATGTCTCTTAGTCCTCATTTTTCTCTTGAGCGAACTCTATCAGCTGTGTGAAAGCTATTGACTGCTACCATCTGGGATACCTTCTTCTGCCATGTCATGATTTTCAAGGATGCTCTGAATGGGAAGTACATCTCACTCAACACTACAGGTCCTGTCTTAGGGATTGGGACCCCCAGACTCGAAGAACTCATGCCTTGGCTCACGTTGAACAAAGCTTTATAATCTCAAGGCTTCTCATTCCAGCCTAAAATTGGAAGTCAGTCTCCCCAAGTTCATAAATAAGGAGTCTGAAGCTTATTTCAGATGCCTGAGTGTTGACACAGCAATGAGCAATCCAGAATGAATTATAACCTTCTCATGTGACAAGGGTTTTCATCTTTCTATTGCTAAAGCAAAATAGTAAAATCAACGACTTTTATCTGATACCTGCAGTCATATAAATGCATATAGGAGAGCAGACTGTAAAATGAGAACTGGCACTTGAGGTAGCTGAAGTCTGATTTGCATACAGCCAAGTAAAACAAACTAAATAAAACATAAAAGACTGGTTTTGCAGACACGTCTGTTGGGGAGGGAAAAACTTATTACTAATAACTGAGCCTGTTGTATCACTACGAAGCTTGCTGATGCTGAACTCAACATAACAAACACACTAGCCTGATTCGTGCCATGTTCTGTAGATGTTTTACAAGTTTCTATTAAGGGAACTAATATTACAATCCCACACAAGCTGGTCATTGTAACAAAACATCTCCAATAGCACTAGTAGGTGTATACAGAGGTCTTAAGGAGTTTCTAGCTTTTAGGCTCTGTAGTGCCTCTGGCTAATGGGGCCATAATTAGTTAAGCTAATTACTTAAAGAGGTCTTCAGACTGTTCCTTCTACTTCCTTTTTCCTTGCTTTGCAAGCTGCCTCCTATTAGAGATCTTGTTGCTGCCTGCTTTCAGCTGAAGCCTCTGCATGTTCACAGCAGGACTCAAGTCTCTGATTTCCATTCACACACAAAGTTCCTGTTTCTAACAGGGGGGCTGTGAGATCTTGGACCTCAAAGGAAGAAATGAGGGCAATTTCACAACTGGGGAAAGGGCAGCAGAAAATGTGGTCTGAATTATCATGTCATTCCAAAACACTGGCTTTAGTTGCCGTCAGTTCATCAATACAGCAGTGCCTTGAGGTAAAAAAGGTTCATCTATATATTTACACCAACACATCTGTGATGCATACTGCTTAGCTGACATCTGTCATTGTTTCTGACTGCCACCGCACTCACTTCCCGACATCAGCCAGACTCCAGCATTTCATTAACATCTGATGAACAGAACTACTGATTTTATATTGTATCTTTACTCTGGAGGCTTGGGATGAAACATGTTCCTCTCCTACAAGAAACTTCCCAGAGTCTTGCTGAAGTCAAAGCAGGTAAGGAATAAGAAAAATATCAGATGTGCTGCTCCACTGCGACCTGCATCTACTGCATTTGAACCACTATACTATATTGCAAAATAAGGTCTCTGCAATTTGTTGAACTGAGATCAGGACAAAAATACTGAAACTGTATGATGTGTTCAACAATATGGTTCTCACAGTCCACATAAGGTAAATAAATCCTGCATGGATTTCATATTTGTATGAGGCATTCAATGTCATGTTTATCATTAATGCACCTTTAAAAGACATTGGGTTTATGTTATTTTTTTTCTAAACTTCGAATTTGGCCTCTTTGTGTCAAGAAAATACTTTCTAAAAGATGCAGAGTATCTCGTATAAGCAGTTAGTTTTATTTCCTGGAGTGCTTGCCATAAACTGGCTTTTGCTTTTGACTTCTCATTTTACACTTAGGAAACGAGATTCAATGTTCTTTTTTAATGTTAGCAATTAATCTTCACAGTTCTCAACAGCTTATTCTGGACAAATACAGAAGCAAATTTAGGAAGAAGTGAGTCCTTCACGGAAGATAATCCAGCTAACCATCTGCTGGCTGCAGCCTCCCCATCTTTTATCCTACAGGATACATCGCTTGACCAAAGCTGAAAAGATATGCTGATACACCACTCATGCAAGGGAAAAAGTTTATGCTCCCAGTTTGCTATTGTCAGAGATTCTTCTTTTCTTTCTAGCAAAATAGCTGTCACCCACAGAAATGCTGACTTGTAATTGTAAAACGCATGGTCTAAATGCCATTCATAAGCCTCTGGTGACTCATAAGTTCTAGAGACTTTCAGACCATTGCCCTGAGCCAGACGGGAAGCCCAGATTCTTTTAATGTTAAGTGATTGAAAGAGAGCCTCTACCCTGTTACTGGAGCTGGTAAAACCAATTGCACAAGATGCAATATTAGGCATGTTTAAAACATTTCAGGAAGAGATTAGTTAAATTGTATGCTGGGCCTTTTCCTCCAGCTGGGCCCATAATCAGTGATAGCAAATCCAGACTTTTCACTGAGGTTGGTAATTAGGTCTGCCTCACTCCCAGGAGATTAATTCTCTGCAGAACAGATTAGTACAGTCCAGCATGTATCTTGTATCCATGGATGGACTCAGTCAGCAGGCTGATTTCAATTAGAGAAGTTAAGTGCTATTGACTTCTCCCATGTACAAGAAAAGGTAGGCGTGGGAGGTAGGAGCCAGATAAGAAACCAGATTACTGAGTTAATGTTACAGTTATAAATACTAGAAAGAACCTTAATCTGTTATCTCCTAAAAGAATAAATGAAGATACATTTCTTTATTTTGTTGCTATTAGCTTAACCCTTATAAATGATGACTTGTAAAGGAAGAAAAAATTCTCTGGTTTTGTTCTAGTTTTCTTTCATACAAGATGAGAAAAGCCAAATGTTTTGTATCAGCAATTGAAGTCTTGTCTACTTTAAAAGGCTCTGTGGAGATGGAGGACTAATCAAGTTATAACCTCATCAGAGGCAGGGGGCTGAGGTCATGGTTTAACAGTACAGGAGCTCAGGCAGCATTAATGCATTTCCATGGATCTGTTTCTCTGTCTCTGGTGACATATCCTCACTCTGTTAGTACAAAACACTGCCCCACAGCTGTGAGAGAAAGTAGTCCCCTTTTTGAAGTACTTGGCCAAAGACATTCGGTGGCCTCCTTGCTGTGTATTGTAGTTGGCCAAAATATCAACATATTTGTTGTCCTTGACAATCTCATCCCAAGCAGGAATACCCCTGGGGAAACCCTGCATGTTAATGGCTATGTATTGGTTCCATTAGTCACTGCCTTCTTAATGTGTCCTTACTGATGGATTAAAACGAACTCACAACTTTAACAACTCCAGGTAAAGCATCTGTGGTACAAGTGATCACTTAATATGTGGAGTGCTTGCTGGAGATGTGCTTTCTGCTGTGTCTGAATCCTGTTGAAAATGAATAGAGGTTCATTTAGTTTTCACGGTGATAATAAAAGTGTTGGTATTGCTGCCCCCCTTTGCACATAGCAAGAACACTCACAGATTCCCATGAGGTGATGTATTCCACAGCATTTCTTACAACACCTATTCAGGAGGCAAGAAAAACGTTCTCAGAGGGGTTCACACAGTCTATATATCAGAGATGGTAAGGACAGATGTAGAGGAGGGGTTGAGGATATTTAGTGCACACTGTGTTGCACTGTCAGAAAAGCCAAATGTTTTCTGTTTGGTGACAGCAGGGGCTGCGGAGCAGGTGGAGAGAGATGTGCAGGTGGGGAGATCATGCAGGTTTCAAGAGCAATTTCACATCTGTGCTCAAGGCCTCTCTTTCATCTCAGCATTTATCTCTTGAGCACCCTGACTGCAGGAGGTTGGGGTTTTTTTGTAGCTCATGAGTGATGCTCAAATAACCATTTACCTGTTCAAAGCCACATACAAGCAACAATTACTTCAGTCTCACAACAATCCTGTAAAGTGGTTAAGCTCTTTCTGTACTGTTATTTGCAAAAGATAAAAGAATAGATACAGAGAGGTTCACTTCCCTCAAGATAAGCATCCAGATATTGTCAGAGCCTGGCCTACAGCTTGTAAAATACAATTAACATCCATACAGTGTACTGTAGTATGGCAGTGAGGTCAGAAAGACAAGCAGTGGGTGGGTCTACAGGATTTCTCATGGAGGGCAGAGCATAGGCAGGTTGTAAATTCTGTGCTGAGAAGACCTGACAATGCTCAGCTCCAAAGCCATGTCTAGGACCCAGGTCTCCCACTTGAAGGACAGGAGAGCTGAGACATACATGGGTGCTCACAGGAAGGACTGTGAATTGAAGTCCTAGTGCTCAGCTTGGATCATAGCTGGATGCTGCTATAACACATCTGGAGGGGGAGTAGTGGATTAGCATATTTGGAGGTGGATCTTCCAAAGTCAGTGGCTACAACCTGCCTAAATCATACCTTTATTACTTAAGTGACACTTCAAGTTTTCCCTTCACAGTTTTATTTCATTGTCTGTTAGTATCGACATTTATTTTCATTCAGAATTTCACAATTCACTTATTTCATTGCAGGTGGTGCTCAGACGTGAATCAAGTGAAGCCAGTTCTGCTCAGGCTATTTGAGGTATCTGGTGAATGAAGAGCCTGAAATTCTTTAGAACTTGTTACTAACAGATCCAGTCCGATTTCAATTTGAAGTGGTGAAAATTCAGTTTATCTATTTTTTTTTCAAATCAATATATCTACCAATGACAAAGCTGCAAAATTCTCAAATCTTGTCTTCAATCCATGTGAATTTCTTACTGCCACTGGAGATTTTCATGTGTTCGGCTTCTGTACACAATACGGTTTACAACACTGCAGAGATTGGGAGTTTTTGAGTCTTACTGAAAGTTAAAAGTAATTTTGATAGTGTACTGTTTTCAAAAAGAACCACCTTTTCTTTAGATAAAAACCAAAGAAGTATCATGACACTAGGAAACGTTTACCTGATAGCTGAAATAGACCAATTTAAATAAGTTCAACAACTGAGTTATTAAAAGGCCATCATATATCTGTGTACATCATGAAATCCCTACTAAACATTCCTCTTGTAAGTAAAAGCAGCTGCCATTCCCATGTAAAAATATTACCATGTCATGATATTGCTATTTCCATACATATGGAAGCATATATATATATGTGTATATGTGGAGACAGCAATATCCTAGCAAATTTCCTCCCATACTCTCTCTGTATAAGTATTTAGGCACATACGTTTTAGAAAAGATAGAGCAGATTTGTATCCTGACAGCTCGCCAGCACTACCCAAAGTTGTATGATGTACCCAAGTGTAGAGTAAAACTGACAAAGGATTATAAATTATATAGCCAGGTTTATTCCAAATTCTAGATCAACTGTGTTTGAATTTCTCATGATATTTTTCTCCCATATTCTTTAAAACTTCCTTATTGTGAAGAAAGTCTTACTTCCCTAGGCAATCTATTCCAGAATTTAACTTTCCTTACTGTTAAAAGTCTTTTCCTGTTGCCAAACCTGAATCACCCTCACAGTGATTTAAGAGAGTTACTTTTTGTATCATCCCCACTGGGCAACAACAATAACTTGTCTCTTTCCTAATGTAAGAGGAAAGTAGGTACATCTAACATATTACTAATTCTTCACAAAACAACATGAAATTGTTTTCCACTTCCTTGAGATTTCCTTGGAAACCTCTTTTGTGTGCCACCTGAGTACCCTATGAAGAATTTCCTAAGGCCTGAGTACAAGATACCCAACTCATGTAAGCCTGCCAATCCAGTTCATCCAGTGCCATAATCAGAATTTAGGAAAAAAGGGCTTATGCCTTCTCAGCTCCATCTACCAATCATTTTCGCTCTATATTGAGTATCATACCAACATTACACCCTCCTCTTACAGTAATGCATTTTGGAATATTGTCCTGCAGTCATTTATAGTTGTGATGTTTGCCTTCGCTCTTCTGATTTTTTTCTAATATTTCCACCACGTTTGTACTTGGTCTCGGAAAGTTTGATGCCATTTCCATGTTTCTCTCTTTGATTCTTGGGCTCAAGTTCTTAGAAGAACACATGTCTGGACCAAGTCTGAATCTCTTTAGGTTCTATTTTTTTTTTTTAATTTGCATAGCTTATTCTCATATCTTCAATATCACTTGTTAGAAAACTGCAAATTCTTTCAAACACATATCATGCTTAATTCTGTTTCACAGGCTGTGATCAATTAGTGTCTACGAACAACAAATAAGACTGATTAAGCACAAGAATGACATTACTGTAATTTTCTTCAAGCTACAAGCAGACCACATTTGTGCACTGATTTCTGTGTCACAAACCCAGGTCTGATTCCAATCTCATAGATGTAGGTAATGTCATCACAAAGTCATACGTGCTTTGCTTTCTGAAAGTCTCTTTAAAATGCTTCATGCTTAACAGGCAATAAAGATTATATAGTTGCTGTTACTGACTTAGGAGTTAAAAGAACTACAGCAGATAATTAAAATTGTCAGGTATGCTATCTGCTGAACGTTTACCCAATTCATAAATTCTTATTTGATCTAGACCCATTCCAATTATTGCTAGTGATCAGCATGACTGCAGTCATGTGTGGTAAGCAAATCACCTATAAATAACAGCTCCTGCCCCAAAGAGTTTCCCAGTATGCCTTGCAAAAGCAGAAATGTCTGTTCTGCAGGAAATTCCAAAATTCAGTATTTTTTTCCTGAATTAGAGCTGGAATCTAAAATACAGCTGCAACTAGTTCCCAAGAACCTAATTCAGGAAAATTTTTTCTTTGATATTATTAATCTAGTAAAATCCAAACATTCGATATAATAAAACAGCTATCTTTCTATTGCAGTTGGTGTTCTAATGTCAAAACGAACTTGAAATTATTCAAAACACATTAAGTATACTCTGTAGATGAATCAGAAAAAAACACACTAAAATGAAAAAGCCAATTCTTTTTAATAATTTTTCTACTTTAAATTATCAAAACTGATATCGTCTAACTAAATACCATTATTTTTATTTAAGTGTTTTTTCCTGTAGAGGCTGCTCAAATAGCTCACTGTGGCTCCTTACATTCTTACATAACTGCTGAAAAGTAAATGAGATGAACAGGCAGGGCCGACCCACCACAAATAATTAGTCAGATACAATTATCCAATTGAAAGCAACTATTACTGTATTTCTCCTTTGGGACTTTTTGTTCTTCCTGCTCTTTGGACACATAGCTGAGGACCTCACTCTTTGAGTTCACATTTCCTCCCACACTGATCCCTTCCTGATGCCGACTGAAGATGGTGAGTGTAAATGAATGTAAATAGCTTCACTTTAAAGTTATTAGAAAATATGTTTGGCTGGTTGATCAGAAGCAGAGCACTAGTGCTTTGCTCTATCACAGTTCTTGAGTATCCAGTGGTCTGGGATTTTTTTAGTTTATTTTAGGAACTAACCCTTGGCACCATGTAAACATATTGACAACCTAACTTTGTGTTAAGCTTCTGTCAACTCTCTCAGCTTCTCACCTTCCTGCTCCTTTCTCTCCTATTATGCAGAAGAGCTTAGGACTGTGGTCTGTCCGCATCCTGTAATACACTGGTGGGGTCATTCTTTTCTCAAAGATGCCCATTAAAAAAGGAAATCTAGAAAGTTTCAAACCCCAATGATAATCTTAGGGCTCTAACTCACGATCTTTATGTTGAAGACTGACAACATTGATAGACTCTTGTATGTGACCTGAACCTTGTAAGTCCTTCCCATTTCCCTGAAATCATGGCGGGCGCTTGCTATTTCTGTTCAGTTGAGTGTGGCATTGAGATTTGTTTGGATTTGTGGTCAAAGCTCACTTGACTTCCAGAAAAATAAAAAACAAGTTGTAATATAAGAGTGTAAAAGCCTCTCCTCTCCTTATTGGATAACACAGGCTTTTTCTTGAGTGGTTGGTTGTATCAACTTTATGTGTCTACGTGTTGGTAGCACAGGGGCTGCAGGGGGCTGCTCCATGCGGAGAGGCCAGGGCTGCCCCGAGCCGGCTCCAATGGCCCCACCGCAGGACATAGCTGAGCCCCTCAGCCAAGCTGGGGGTGCCGGGGGGGAAACAGGTTTCAGAAAGGGCAAAAGGCGGCACAGGCAGAGGAGGAGGAAGCCAAGGAGGGAGCAGCAGCAGAGGGAGCCCGAGGCCGCAGGAGGAGGAGGGCAGGAGGGGCTGCAGGTCCCAAAATTGCTGGCTGAGACCTGAAGTCTGTTCTTTCTCTATAGTCAATTAAGAGGAGGAAGATCCTCCAGAATGGGTTTGGTGATTCAGTGTAAACTACCTCAGACACTCTTAATTTCCTTCCAGAGGAGAGGAAGAGACAGAGGAAATGTCTCTCTGAACTGCACGCAGAGGGAAACATTCGTTCCTGCATTTGGACTTTAAAGAATGTGTTTAATGCCAGATAGTGTAAAAATGCCTCTTAGGCTATGTCTGTGTTGGTAAATTAATCATTCCCAGCACCTTCTCTGTCACAGATGCCGAGCAACATATGAAAGATTATAGAGCTATAGTCTTAAACTCCCTTGTCTTTTAAAACAGTGAGGGCTGTATTCTTTTCATTTAATACGAATGGCCTTTGACCCCACTGTTCCCTAAACAACACACAGTCTTGTTTGGAAGAGCCTGGGTTGACTTGGGACAAAGTGATGCCAGGGGCCATTCTAACAGTACAGCAATATAAGCAATCAAGCCCCAGGGCCTGGGAACACCCACTGGTACTGTTTAATTTACTAATATAGGTTTAACTTTAGAGTAAATTTTAATCTCTGAAACAAATTTGAATAAATGCGTTGGGTCAAAAGGATTTTGCAGAAGGCCACAAGGATGTGAATCCCACACATGACCCACAATGTGCATTGCCCTGCAGGCTTATATTTCCTATTCTGGGGCTGCCGGTTCCATTTCTTGCTGTAGGTGAGGTCCCTCTGCTATCAACATCTTCCTGTCAGGGAAAGCAAGTGATCTCCACAATTTTGATGCATCATGTCATTTCCTTCACAAGCTGCTTCTGACTTGCCCCTCACGTCTTCAAGCTGCCATTGATATTAAAGCAGTATGTATAACATTGGCCAAATCTTGCCATTCCAAAAAACTTCTCTCCTGTTTTCAAACACCTTCAACTTTTACCAAGAAACTAATCAACAACCACCACAAAGGCTTGAAAACTCTGTTCTGTCTCTGTAATTGAGAACTTGCTTTCATTCAGTGTGGGAAGAAGCATGAAGATGATTTACTGATTTAGGAACTGGGTGGAGCAGACCACAAAGGAATAAACTGAAAACATGTGGTGTGAATTATTTGCAAAGGGGTAGGGAAGAGGAAAAAATTGCCTATAGATCTCTGTAGCTAGCTCTGGGTATATAAATATATAATGCGGAGTATCAGTGAAACAAAGCACAGATGATTAGGCCAAATCAAACATTCACATTAAACATTGCACTTGGCCTCATTTCAAAACAGGCAGCAGTAACAGCAGGGAGAGACAGCCTGCCAAAATTGCATCAGACACACATTAGGGAAAGAGGAAATGAGTTTACTTGAGCCAGCTGTGACATCAAAGGGGTTGGTCTTGAAATGGATTGTGGGAAAGGGTTCCCCCTTTGGTAAAGTTTGCAAAGTTCAACCAATCTTTTATAAAGAGACCCAACTCTGAAGAGAACTTGACTTATTTTTTTTTTCCTTTCCTAAGGAAAAATGGCATTCTCAGTCAGTTAGAAGTGTGAGACCAGGGACTGCTATAAGACAGGAATAAACCTTAAGGGAAAGGATGGACAGAAGGTGTACAGATTTGTTCTGGAAGAAGAGGATTGAATCCTAGTTTGAACACTTCTCTGGCTTACAAAAAGTGCCTTAGTAACAAGTATTGCTCTGTGCTAAAATGACTGCAATAGTTTTTCATTAAGAACTGTCTTTCTGAGTTGAATTAGGAAGGTGAAACTATGAGAAAACGTCCACTGGTTCACTACTTTTCCTGAACTGCAGCCAGCCTAATGGAAATGGTAGATAAAATTTACAAATCAAAATAAGATGAGACAATTCCTGGCATCACTGAGATCTGTGGCAAAAGTCCCACTGATATCAGGGAGACACAAACATATATCAGTCCACCAACTGCTCCATTAAGCCCTTTTCCCACCTACCTCCCAAGCCTGCTTTAAGGCCTGTTGCAAATTTTCACAGTTGCAATTACTACCCAAGAATGTCCTGCCAGGGGAAGTACCTTAGTCCATCCTCAGTGATAAAAAGTGATGCTTCAACCTATGCACTCGCCTTGCTGTTTCTCCTTGGGATGCTTCATGTTCAAAGCCACAAGGAAAACAGGATGTATCCAAATACTCTTTTGTCATGGAGCTTGTTTAATGCCACTTAAACAGCTTAATTCCATCTCTGATGTGTCTCTGTTAACTGTGTCCTGGAGACTGAAGTTGTAAAAGTAACTGATTTAACCTAATGTTTTCCTGTTTATCAATTTTTTTTCTTGTTTCTCTTGATGAGAATTTACAAGATATTTATGTTGACAAAAAACCCCAAATCCAGTCCTATTCAGGAAAATTCATCTTACTCTTTTGAAGGCAAACTTGGTCAATATCTATAATAGTATTCTCTTTACGCTCAAATAGTATTTAACATTATTTTACCAAACACTTTGCTAAGGCCATTTTTAATTCGCATCTGCCTAACTGTGGTGTAATTTATCCTCACAGAGAATGTGTCGATGTATCATAACAAGTCCAGGCACAAGACACAACTTCGTGTATTCCCCAGGGTAACTCAGAAGAGAGCCATAATTTATGGTTCCACATTGTTAAGGTCTTCATTTGTACTGGCAAACTAACAAGACCCAGGAAGTGTTCTCCAGCATTGAATCTCCATCACCTGAACAGCTACACAATTTTGACCTGGATCAGCAGGCATTTCCCCAGCAGGCTCTGGCTGCAACTGAGTGTTAGAACCGGTAGGGAACCATTCCCAGTATCAAATTTAGTATTGCCTTCCCAGTGACAAAAAAAATTGTAGACACACACACTGTAGCATACAGCAGTTTTAAACTCCAAATTAGGACATTTTCAAGGATCTTTTCAGAGATCAGGAGGAAACTGAACTGTCCCAAAATGCAGACCTCCAAAATTACCAATGCTTAAAAAAATCTCTACTGCAGTCTATGCTTTGTGAAATATTTTAATGCAACAGCCCCAGCTCCTCTTAGATTTCTTTAAGAAGGAAGACACCCACAAGGTGTTTTAACTTCTAATCATCTCTCCTGGTGGTTGATGTAAAGGCTGAAGGAGGTCTTTCTTGAGTCCTTTGATTCATGACTGTTGGTTTTAATTGTGTGGTGCTCTAAAGAATTGTCAGGTTATGATTGCCTTTTACTGGGAATAGTGTAACAATACCTTTATATTTTTATATAAAAAATACATATCATCTCCTTTCTAGTTTCTCCACAGTGGTTATAGCCACACTACCATTTTATAAAAATCACTTGTACTTTGCAATGACCTAAGATCTTAAACATCTTTAGCCAAATTTTAAGGGGAAAAAATCCATATTAGTTCTTTTTACAGAAGCTAGATCTCAGGATCTATCTGCTTCCTCCTTTTAGCTGAGATCCTTATACCAGCTGGGATCAAATGCTGTTTGTTAATCTTTCAATGTAAAATAGCATGAGATAGATTTTGCTACTTCACAAAGGGCCCAATTATGAAGCTTAATCCACATTTATAAAGTGCTTTCAGATCTTCAGAGGGCAACAGTTATAACACTATGCACAAATATTTATTATTACTGATGTTGTAAATCTCTCCTGTCAATGCTTTATCAGTTAGATATGAAATTATTTCAGGTGCCAACACAAGGACAGTAGCCAGCACTGGTAATTGAAAGCATTGAAACCATTATAATAAATGTAAAGAGAGAGGATGAAATGACATAAATCAAACATGCAGTGTGAGGTGGTTGGAATAACTGATTTATTTTCACTCAAGGGATATAGCCTTGTGGAATTGGCACTGATGGTTTCTCTGCGCTTCACCACTTGTGAATTTTGTGGTCATCCCTCAATCATAAAGATAAATGGATCTACTCCCATACATAGAAAGTGAAGTTTAAAATAATTGCTAAACATTTTGCTCCCAAAATATTATTCCGATTACATATTCTATGCATTGCAACTACTATACACTACAATATATTCCAACTACAGTTATTGTAGTTGGACATTAGGTCTTGTTGTAAAGACCTTTAAAAAAAACCAAAATGAAACTATGCAAGGAAAATGGGGAAATCTTAAGCTTAGGCAAAGGTTTCTCTGTTCTGTGACGTTTCTTTATAATTGTCATGTTTACCTTGCTCAGTTTTTTCTGTTAGATTGCTGTGAGTTTTGTGAGAAACAAAAGCTCTTGTGACTTTTGGAGCATCACAATAAACAAACAGCAACTGTGTGCTGGTACTGTGCTATCCTTGTACCTCATTCTTCAACTTCTGACTCAATAGCATACTCTATGTATTTCTCAGATGGAGTTAATTCCTCCGTCCCTATTTCCTGGCAGCTCTTCCTTTCCATGCCTCCTTTAGGCTGGCAACAGCATAAGGTTGCAGAGACACACACAACAGTTGTTTATTTGGAGATGACCTCACCTTCTTACTATAGTAAGTTGGAGAAATACTCATTAAATTCTATGCCTTTCAGGTATTCTCTAGTATTTACTTGTACAGAGACTTCTGTTCTTGGTTCCACATTCTTCTTGGGAAGCAGGACACTAAATTTCCCAAATAGGCTATTAACAAGAAAAATTGCATTCAAGTGTGAACAGAGGGTGAATCTTATCTTCTAACATTAAGACAACCAGGAAGTTTAATGATGTGCTTTCTTAGGAAACAGAGACACTTATTAAAAATACCCTATCACTAAAGTTTGAAGCTTGTATCTTGAGTCCTTTTCAAATTTGAAATATTATTTATTATCTCTTTGTTTAAAATTAGGTGAAGTAAATTTCCCTTTGTCCTCAGTTGCATAATTAAGTTATTTTTTCCACTCCATTTAGCAAGCCTGGAAGCCTGGTGTATTCCTGAAGCAATTTAAGTACTAGGATGTCTATAAAATGTTATACTTCAATGCACTCCTCTAATCATCAGGTTTTGAGTTAGAACTTCAAACTCTTGCTGTGCAAGTTGTGTCCCAGAAGAACTAAAACAAGCTAAATTTCATTTTCACACATTACTCTGTGTGATTCAGAGCTGAGCTGGTGAAATAGCAAAATGTTTCAAATAAAAAAAAATATACAGACATTGAATTAAAGCTCTTGTTCAAGTAAATGTTATCTTTCTCTTTTTTAAAGTCATCAGGCTCATGACTACTCTGTATTGTGTATAGATCTCAATGCCATTAACACCACCATTGTCTCCTGGCCACACTGTGGCCAGCCTGGTGAGATGGAGACCAACAGTGGGATTTACAACTACTCTTTTAAGCCTGCTTTTAAGCCATTGCTCTGCAAATCCAGAGTAGGTGGAAAGACTCTTCTCCAGTATATAAAACAATGCCAGAACAGAGTCAGCAAGCTTGAACTCCCTCTCAATTCTCATTAATCTAAATGGATTCCTTAAAATTTGAAGGATATGTTAATTTTCATTTGATGTTAGGTTTTGTATATGATCAAGGTATACTGCCTAGTATTCTGTTAAAATTGCTGCTTCATTGTATGACCTGACTTTGCTGACATATTGACCCTACCATGGCATACTGGGCCGTGCCTGGACTTCCTGGAGATACTGACACTATCTAACTTAAGTTACATGATCCAAGCATGTAAACTAAACATCAGTGTCCCAGGTCCAGGCACTATTTCTGAAAAACTGAGACTTCCAGAGGGCAGTGCAGGAAGCTTTTATCTCCTTTTTTGATAATGAAGAGCTCAAGGAAACTAGTTGAAAGTTTCTGAGAATACGGCTCTGTGAATATCCATGGTTATTTTTTACTAGAATGATACCTCTATTGACCATAGATTAATTGTGTCAGATTCTGCTGTAAGTTACCTTGTGTCTAGAAGGAAAGTAGCATTTTTCTCTTAGTTTGTAATATGTTTGTTGCATCGGTCTTGTAAAGGGTGCAGTATAGAACTTAACTGGCTGTGGTAATAAGGATTTTTCCTGTTTTCTTAAAGAAGTTTTCATTGGCAATCTCAAACCTACTTAGATATAAAATGTGCCTCATTTGTCTACTTCACAGGATGCAAAAAAACAACTCAGAAGGGGAGAAGTTATTTATCCAGAAGAAATCATTGTGATCATCAGATCTGGTCGATTTTGTAGCTTGGGCTGCCAAATTTTTCAGGACTCATATCCGTTTGAATGGAAGCTTTATTCAGTGTATGTATGAACGTGTACAGGGGGAGACAAGGGACTACTCTGCAGCTTTCAGGTCTGCAATATAGCAAAATAAATCAAGCCGTATTCAGTCTGAATTCACCAAATATTTTTTTTCCTTCTTCAACCTGATGGATAAAATATGTACAATGGAGATGCTGCCCTTCTATTGTCTGTTAGCTGAGCAGTTAGAACATTTTCCTTGGATGGAGGAGAACCTGCTTCATGTCCTTCTACATGAAGTGATTTCAGGTTGTTATAGACAAAAGGCGAGTACAGACTTTAATTTCGATTTTCACATTTCAAACTATGTAATGTGGAGGTGGAAGGAGAACGCTGGCTCAGAACTGATGCTCACTATTGTTAATGATGTCCTTTCCACTTTGTCTGAATAATTAAACGTTGATTAGGGCTTGACATGGAGCCTCAGTACCCTGTTGCCCAGATGAAGTTACTGAGGACAAAGCCTGAGCTACTGGTTGACTCTCAGTGTGTATCACTTAACCTCAGGTCCAAGAACATTTTAGTTTGCCTGTCCTGAGGAAACTAATCTATTCCTCCTCAGACAGGCCTCTGTTTCCTTTTAATCCAATAAGCAAAGCATCCTCTCTGAAGAACTCCCAAGGAAGCCCAAACTGGAAGAGTCATTGAGACTTTCCCAGAATATCCTAAAATCTTTATATGGAATGATAGACTATGGTTCAGGATTCATCTTATCTTGGATGTTGAGCTACCCAAGTGAGTAGAAAAAACAACTGGATAATGGCTTGTTCTGAAACAAGCTGAAGGGTTTCCACTGTCTCTACAATTAAAGCTGTTTTCATTTGTATCAGATACTTAGCAATTAAGCATATGTTTCCAATAAAAGGCTAGTAAGTAGTGGTCATTATAATATGTTCTACTGTTCGCCTTTCAGAAATAAATTCTCAAAGTTGTAATTCAATGTTCTGAGCCTAGCTGGATTCCAGATAAATTTTCAGGCACAAAAAAATTGACTTTTACAGTGTAAAAGGTACCTCTCTGCTCTTCCANTTTTTCCTTGGTCCTGATTAATACAGTTCACAGGAAAAAAAAATCCTGCAAATTAGTGAGTTAATAATACTGAGGAAGTAAAAGGTATTTTTTTTGTATGCTATTTTTAGATGTTTTCATTCATTTTAAACTCTGTAAGTACACAAATGAAGCTAGATCCACTGGCCATTTTGCCACGTGTTCACTGGAGCCCAGTCACAGAGGGAACTCTGTCACAGTGAGCCAGTATCCGTGTAGAAGAGAAATTTGCAGTGCTTCACTAGTAGTCCTTAGACTGTTTCTTTGTGGCAAAGCCTACCAGCATTTCCTGATTAAGCCGACTTCTTAAAAGATACTTAAGGCTAGACAATGAGCTCATTGTCACTGTGCTTACTTACACTGTGACTTTTGAAATTATTTTAAAGTCTCTTGCCCAGGGTTAGTATTAATATTTATTCCATTTCATACACAATGAAAATAACATGGTAAAGTAATGCTATACATGTGTTGATTAAGATTTGGTTTCTGGAGTTATGCCTTTGTTTCTGACTAAAAGGTAACTTGGCCAAAAAACATGCACAAGGTCTACCCACAAATATATATTCTTTTTGTTCATACAATAAATAAAAGCTCCCTTTTTCTTTAAAGGAAATTAAGGAGTGGGAAATATTTTTCCCCTCTTCTGGCTTCTCAAGGGCGAAATAATAGAAAAATGTATTCAGATCACATGTGAAAATCTTATTAGGAACATCTGTGTTAATGTTTATAAAAAATATAAATAAATTATACAGGAAGGGAATATTAGAAAAGACAGTTCTTTGTTTTCTCACTCTTTAAGCTATTATATAAAGAAGACCCAATCTTCCAAATCTGGAGTCATGTGAGAGATCTCTCTGAAGCTGATGCATTCACTGAATTGACATCAATGAATTGCTACTCATGTGACTCAGAACTTGGATGATTGAAGCTCCGATATAAATATTTTTCTCTCTTGTGCATCAAATTGAATAAATCAGCAAAAGGGTTTTTTTTCAACTTTTTTGAAAACTAAGAAATCAATTTTAGAAGTGTTGAAATCCTTCACTATTTCCTGGCCTTGACTTCAGCTCCAGCACTAAGGCTGCTCCTACTTCAGAGACTATTGGCAGCTCACAAAGGTCATCCAGCTCACTGGAATCAGAGAACAGAGCATTTTGACTCCCTCCACTTGACCCCAACCATCCCATCTATCATACGAGATGCAAAAGCCAGCACAGTGAATCAAGTCCACACTAACACAAAATCCTTTTGTGCCAGAGTTTTTATCTAGCCCTTACCTGACTGGCCATTTTGTAAATGTAACTAACCTCTCCTAGCTGAAATTTAGCTGTGGTTAAAGGCAAATGTATACTTACAATCTCCAGAAGAACTCAGAAAACTCCTTCCTAAAGGGATGTTTTGGCTCTCTCCACCAACTGTGGGATCCTTCTCTTGCACTAGCCAAGAACAATTTGATGCCAAAATATATAGCATGGGAAAAAATGCTTCTACCCTTGGTTTTTCTTTGAACAATTTTACTAGCCTTCACTCAAGCAGAAGCAACTTTATCATATATCCTGTAAGATGTCACAAAATAACAAGATGCAACCTGACAATTCAGAAAGCTTGGCTTAGGTGGACTGACAAAACACTTATGGAGATGTAGCTACCATGATTCCATGAACGCAACATGGTGGTCAGACTTGGGACAGTACTTCCATCAGTTTACTTGTACCTAGGTTATTTCTGGGATGGGTGGCCACAAGGCATTGATAAACATTTCTATGGATCAGCTGGTGATGAAAGGAACTGAAATAGTGTTTTCAACATCTTCCTGGGAACAAAATCTCACTAAAGAAAGATTGATCTGTCAGAAGAAAAATATTAATTCTCTGTAAATGTCAAAGATCAACCACTAACACCCTTAAAACACATCCCACAGTAGATTCCCCTAACATTTTGAAGCATTTCATGCATTTAGCATTTTTTTCAGACATAAGGCAAGACGTGTTAAAATTCAATGGAATTCCTACAGCAAAAGATTTTTTTTTTTTACATTTCCTCTCCTTCAGATTATACGACTTGACCTCTGTTGATTTTTATTTTAAGGATATGCAGCCATATTATCCTAGATTAATGTTTCAAGTTACACACTCAAGAAAGGAGACATCATGCTGAAACAGACCAATGATTGTAGGCCTCTTTCCCTCCAGCAGTAGCCTACACCTGGTGCTTCAGAGGCCTTTGAAAAGCTATCACTATACACAATGCTGGTAATGTGATACCCTGTTAATAATTTAATTTGCCATAATTTAAAACAACATAACATAATCCCTACATGATTTAAATCCATTCTACTATTCAGCAGCTGTGCAGTCATACAAAGTCAAGAAAAGTAGGCTGTAATTTTAATTCAAGTGCTTTCCTTTAACTTTTCTCTTGTTCATTTCTTAGGTTTGCTCATAGGATACATGTTCAGGTTACTGAGATCAGCTAGTCTCATCTGTCTTTCAACAGTCATTTTCAGAAAAGAATGTTGGGCATAACCTTCTGCTGGTGAAGGAGGTGTCAGTGTCATTCAGAGACGTACAAACCATGTGTAACTCTAATACATGCATATATTTAGCATTTAATTAAAGGCTCTGAGTTAATTATTGAGGTTTATTTTGACTGAAACTTTTCTGTGTGTAAAGCCAAAGAAGATGGCGAAAGTTTTATTGATCTTATCCAAGGATAAGAATCCAGTATGCTGAAATTAATTACCCAGTAGTAGCTCCTTCTCTGTTCAGACTGAATCTCTCATGGTGACAGTTTTGTGGAAAAGTCCATCTTTATACCACACCCTGGAGCAGATATTTGGGTGTGACTAGAGATAAAGATGTTGGAGGTCTTCTACATGCTAGGGTAGATTGTTGCCAGCTGTGCTGTAATTTCACTGGACACTTATCCGGGGTTGGATGGCTTAACTTGGGTTTGATTTTCCAGCCAGCATTTAATATTTCCCTTCTCCAGATCAGGCTGTAAGATATTCCCAGGTTAGACATCCGAAGTTAGTTGTGACTTTTGAAAATCTGACCACCAACCCTCATATCCTGTGCTTTCCACTGCAGTTATTACTGGTGTCCACTTCTGAGACAGAAAAACATGAATTTGAATCTCCTTTCCTCTTGGCTTAGGACTGCCTGTCACAACGAGCTCTTACTTTTGAGCTTAGCTACACAACCATTACCAAGAGCTTTTATCTGTTTTTCGATGCTTACATCATCACTGCAGTTTCCACTTCCACTTGTGGAGTGCAGAAGCAAACAATTGGATGGTGCTTAACTCAGAAGGGCTCTTAGTCTTGAGGTTGATAGCACTTTGCAGTCACAGTCCATTCACATTTTAGATACTTAATCTATGCACATCCTTTGCAGTGAAGCATTTACCCCAGGTTGTGTTCATAAATAACGTACGGACACTAGAAGCCTGATAGTCACAACTTTAAAATCAATTTTATTTACTGGCAAGTAATGATCAGCTCTCATTTATGAAGCTGAATTGAGGATTGTTGAGCCTTCTCAGAATATAAAAGAAACTATAATCGGTTACAGTCGCACTCTGGAGCTTCCAGCCAAGAAGGTTTCAAGCCATGTGATTTGCCTGGACTATTTGTCAAATGTGTTTCCATGCCTCCTAGAAACAAATAATCTTGACGCAGTGGAAATATAAGGGTTACTCCATATACAAAAAGGAGAAAGCCTGCCTTGGCCAGCTTCATCTGAGCTGTAAACCTTTTCAATAGGTTGGCTCTGTGACATGCAGAAAACACAGGGGCTGCACTTTACACAGGGCCAAAACTCACTGTTCTTAATCCCTCTGCTGCTAATGTGGAGGGACTCAGTCCTGTTCACTCTATGGACTGAGGCCAGGGGCTTGCATCCCAAGGAGCTGTGAGGTGTTTTGGTCCCGTGTTTCTACTTCGTTCTTTAAAAAATAAAAAATAAAAAATATGTGGTTTGTGCTTAACAGCTTTAAAACCTCCAATAACCTAATAAAAAGGAAGCCCTTTTTTAGCAAGAGGACGAAAAAGCTCTTCATCCCACATGGAGGCAGAATAAGCTTCCCCAGAGAATGCTCGAGGGACCAGCTGACTNCCTCATGCCCACAGTTGGGTAGGGACAGGTCAGTTGAGTACAGAATAGTCTTCCAGGGCACATATCAGTATTTTGAATGTCTCTTGTACCTTCCTCGTATTTCCTTCCTGGGTAATGCTTTGCCCCACTCCGCCCTTTCCACCATGCCCCCTCCTTTTGGTATTTACACAGATTTTAGATAGTTCTCCTACAAGACAGAGTTACTCAGAAGCAAACTTCCTACACTCCCTAATGTACTGTCTGCCCAAACAGAGACTGCTTCCCTGCAGCAGGACATCAGTTTTCTGACATGTTTCCTGTATGTGCTTTGGGATATTGTTTTATCACTTACAGTCTCTTTTCTTTTTTTTTTCTCTCTTATTGGATGTCTGTGATTTCTATTAAGCAAATCTCAGAGGAAAGACTTAATGAGCAAAAATTGACATCATGAGCCTTTGGTCAGGTGAATTTTTTTCTCCCAGTAATACCCTCTTCCCAACCAATGAAAATGTGTAAAGGAAAAGGCACTCATCATCGGCGAGGTAATTCCAGCCATAGGTGTAGTAATCCACTGGAATATTTCTTCCATTGTCTTTGAATGGATTTTTATAAAGGAGAACAGCAGAGCTCCGCTCTGCAAGTTTTCAGGGAAAACATTCTGGCAAGCAGGACTGCCAAAGCCAAGCAGCACAATCCTCCTGTCCACATCACACATGTCAGAAGGCAGAGGAGCCAGGCTGATAATACATTAAAGTGTCTGAAGCAGTAGTACTACACTGTGTGTGAAATTTATCACAGCACCTCTCAGTGTCAGTCCCCTCAGCCATGCCACCACCTTGTAGGGACGATGGGAAAAGCAAGCCTGGATCTCCTGGGTTCTGCCCTCCTTTCACCCTACAACAGTGAAATTCAGCTTTGCCTTCACTGGGAAACTTTATGCCAGCTCTGGAGAGGAG
>VZTO01009938.1:23182-50272 GCA_013400615.1 Syrrhaptes paradoxus
GTGTTTCTACTTCGTACTATAAAAAATAAAAAATAAAAAATATGTGGTTTGTGCTTAACAGCTTTAAAACCTCCAATAACCTAATAAAAAGGAAGCCCTTTTTTAGCAAGAGGACGAAAAAGCTCTTCATCCCACATGGAGGCAGAATAAGCTTCCCCAGAGAATGCTCGAGGGACCAGCTGACTTCAGGGCTTTTGTTCAGACACCTATGGGAATGAACAGGACTAGGGCCACTCTCGGCTCCTGGGTCTGAAGGAAAAAAACATCATCAGCTGCACAATCAAGTCTCTCCTACATCCCCTGGTAAAAGTCTGACATAAATCAAGTGTGTTACTGTGGCAGAGAGCCCAAAACTTCTGGGAAGTATGTTCAAACAGCTGTTGTGCCAGGGAACTCAGCAACACTTCAAAAATGGATGGTGAGCAGGCTATAATTAGGATGTTGAACTACCCGTGGTTGTTTGCTCAGGAATCCTTTGGAAACCTCGGACAATGAAAAGAAAGTCACAGTGTACTCTCTGTTCAGGGGCAGAGCACTCCCACAGATCTCCTTCAAATGTGAGCTAATGATTACTTTCTCATCTGGGCCTTTGTTTTAGTTGTCTTGCCCCACTCCGCCCTTTCCACCATGCCCCCTCCTTTTGGTATTTACACAGATTTTAGATAGTTCTCCTACAAGACAGAGTTACTCAGAAGCAAACTTCCTACACTCCCTAATGTACTGTCTGCCCAAACAGAGACTGCTTCCCTGCAGCAGGACATCAGTCTTCTGACATGTTTCCTGTATGTGCTTTGGGATATTGTTTTATCACTTAGAGTCTCTTTTCTTTTTTTTTTCTCTCTTATTGGATGTCTGTGATTTCTATTAAGCAAATCTCAGAGGAAAGACTTAATGAGCAAAAATTGACATCATGAGCCTTTGGTCAGGTGAATTTTTTTCTCCCAGTAATACCCTCTTCCCAACCAATGAAAATGTGTAAAGGAAAAGGCACTCATCATCGGCGAGGTAATTCCAGCCATAGGTGTAGTAATCCACTGGAATATTTCTTCCATTGTCTTTGAATGGATTTTTATAAAGGAGAACAGCAGAGCTCCGCTCTGCAAGTTTTCAGGGAAAACATTCTGGCAAGCAGGACTGCCAAAGCCAAGCAGCACAATCCTCCTGTCCACATCACACATGTCAGAAGGCAGAGGAGCCAGGCTGATAATACATTAAAGTGTCTGAAGCAGTAGTACTACACTGTGTGTGAAATTTATCACAGCACCTCTCAGTGTCAGTCCCCTCAGCCATGCCACCACCTTGTAGGGATGATGGGAAAAGCAAGCCTGGATCTCCTGGGTTCTGCCCTCCTCACCCTACAACAGTGAAATTCAGCTTTGCCTTCACTGGGAAACTTTATGCCAGCTCTGGAGAGGAGAGAAGTTAGCACTAGAGAGCCAGGGTGTGGATTTACACAGCACTAGCTGCACTTTGGTGTGGGTGTTCCCAGCACACAGCACAACGCCTTTGCAAGACACTTGCTGAAATATTCACAACACACCACCATCTTCCCCAGAGGGAAGGGTTTGTCAGAGGGATCTTCAAAGTACCAAAGGAAGGATCTTACGGCTCTTGCTTTGAATAATTTTCTGTGACACCCTGAGTCTCTCCTTTGAACACAGTGGAAAAAAAGGCAAAGATGCAGTAAAAATATTTAGGAAAGTACTTACAGAATATTATCATCCTCTTGCAATATCTACCATTAATTTCGTCAGGGTAAGTTGCAATAAGTTCCTGACAAGATTCTAACCATAATATTTTACACAGTTTTGCTGGTTCAGTAAGATTTGTGTAGTCATTATAAATATATTTAAGCTAGCAATCGCCAGCATGTCTGGTTATGTGTGCTAGCAAGCAATTTCAGTGTGTGACCTTTACCTGCTGCTCCAAAGGATATGGTGAATTTGTATCCATTTCAAAGATCAGATAATTGTTAGATGGTTCTATAGGAGTAATTCTAAAGTAAAGCAGTTTTACAGTCTAGGGGCATGACTGAGGAGATTAGAAAGTAGAAATTCACACCCTTGATACACAACATTGGTTTTGAAATGAGCAGGTGTTGCCCCCCCACACCGCGCAATTATATACTTTGCATATGTATCATACTGTTAGTTACTATCTTCACATTTGCTCTGAAGAAATCATCATCTATGTTCCAGCTAGAACTTTAATGAAAAAAATAAATACATACAAACAAGGCATTTATCAAGTCCATCTTTCATAACACAAAATCCAAAACCACAATGCACAATTCATAAAATCACAGCTTTAGAAGAGTGATGAAATCTGCTAATCCATCACTTTGACTATGTGAGATTGTTTCTGACAGTGTGTTTGGTGGTGCTCTGATACAGTCTAGACTTACAGAATAGAATGATCGACTGTCTGTGCAGAAGTGAGACCATTTTATAAGTTTGTCTATGTGTGTCAAAAGCATGATGATTTCTGGTGTTTATCCCATGTGTTTTTACACAAAGACAATTTCTTTGTATGACAAGAACATGATAAGGTGACAATTTAGGATAAGCCAAAAAAGATTTGGATGCTCAGGTTTCTTATTTTATGTTTCACGGCAAACACTCTTCATGCTTTTTGACTTGTGTCCTGGAGTCAAGGAGTTAAAATGTGAATTTACTGCATTCATCTGCCAGGAAAGAATAACATCTGTTTATGTTAAAGTCCTGTGCTACCAGCTGCTAAACTGGCATCTATGGTGTTACAGTAGGATAATGATGCCCAGTGGTTGTTCAGCCTGGAGAAGAGAAGGCTCCGAGGAGACTTAATAGCAGCCTTCCAGTACCTGAAGGGGGCCTACAGGAGAGATGGGGAGGCACTCTGCATCAGGGGGAGTAGTGATGCGACAAGGAGTAATGGGTATAAGCTGAAAGAGGGTAAATTTAGACTAGACATTAGGAAGAAATTTTTCACTGAGGGTGGTGAGACACTGGAACAGGTTCCCAGAGAAGCTGTGGATGCCCCATCCCTGGAGGTGTTCAAGGCCAGGCTGGATGAGGCTTTGAGCAACCTGGGCTAGTGGAGGGTGTCCCTGCCCATGGCAGGGGGGTTGGAACTTGATGATCTTTAAGGTCCTTTCCAACCCAAACCATTCTGTGATTCTATGATTTTGAGAATTTAAGTTGCCATGAAATGGTTAAAGATTCTTTTTGAACACTGTTACAAGAGGTAAGTCCCAAGTCCTCCTTGTTCAAGTTACTAGCATGTTAAAAGCATTTTTTGCATATTAATTTTAATAAAGTCTTTTGCACTTCTGAGCCTCTCAATTTCTTTATGGACAAGACTTATACTTGTCTATCATAGTGGCAAGAGTACTTAGGGCAAAGAAAAGAATTCAGTGTTTCTGTGACTATAGAAATGATTCCTAGTTCTACGTGTATGAAAAGCATCTTTCATATGTTATTCAGCTCCTAAATACTGTTTCAGCCTCAAACTGCCTTCACAATTCCCTATGACTTACTAATTATATATGGTGAACCTACTTATATTTGGTTCTAAAAGACCTGGTTTTAGCACTTGGACACTGGACAAGACAGAATTCAGTGCTGACAGTGGAGATGGGGATTCTTGCATCCCTTCCATGCCATGCTAAATGCCTGAGACCCACCAAACTAGCAAACTGGTCTCCTAACTGTGGTTTTAATGGCAATCCTTGAGGAACAAAAACCCAATGAAAGAAAACAACACACTGGTGTCAGTGTGTTTCCAAGAGCTGCTCAGAAATAAGTAATCTGAAACGTTATTTTATTCATGTTCTCATAAAGATTAAGAACAAATCAAAAGAGCTAAGGCAGCAGATTCCATTAATACTAACTAGTTAGAAGAAATAAAAATAGAGACCACAGGGACTGCTTAAAATGTGAATTATTTTTGCTTGTAACTGCAAGAGTGGACCCAGGTTTTGTCCACTCTGCAAGACTTTTTTCTGAGGCACAGTTAAGACAAGTTGATTCTTATCTATGGCAGGGAAGAGCTATAAGGTGCTTTTGTAGCTGTCAGCAAGGATAAAAGATGGATAGTGTACGTTTTCAGTTGTCATCCTAGATTTCTACTTTTCTTCTCAACAGTTTTCCAGTTTAGTCTCCAAATGCTTTAGCTTTTTGCTTGGCTGAAAAACAATGATCAGCTTGTCCAGTGCTAAAATGCATAAGAGTAAATAAAACATAAGAAAACATATTTGATGTATACATATATTTAACAATCCCAGTGCCAAACTTGAGTGGGATTTGTGATCTGGGATTGGAAACCCACGTGCTGCAGGTCTCTGATGATGACTTGTCCTTGCAAAAGTATCTCGTATAAGATGAAGTTCTGCTCATTGACTAAAATCTTGGAGAGCAAAGGTATGAGAGATGAAGCCACCCTAGACCTTGCTTCCTTGCTGAACTTACTGATGGAAGGACAAATGAGGAGGCCAGGGAGGAGTAGAAAATACCTGCTAGCCTCTGCTTGACTGAGAATAGGGGTTACCTACAAAGATTGAACAAATATTCAAGATCCAAGCACCAGCTCTGCTGTCCTGTAGTGAAACACCTCAAGCATAGGCTCAGTTAACTTATTATCACCCAAGCAGATGACCAGTGTTGCTAGTCTCTGTAGAATTTCCATTTTTTCTGTACTCAAAGTCAGCATGTGAAAGGAAGGAGTAGAGAAAACCGTTACGGAAGATACTTGCACACATTATGTTTTTGATGTTTCACCCACTAGTGTTTGCATCCTGCTCAACAGCCATTTGCTTGTTTTGAAATGGAGCCATCATACCATGAAAGGTCATATCCTGATATGAAACTATGATGTTAGGAGAAAGATTACTTCCTCAGTGGTCTCTAGCCTATGGTTAGTAGCATATTAATGACAAGGAAACTGCCTTTTAGAGCCCAAACCCAGAGATACAGTTGAATTTCCTAACCTCCAGGATGCTAGGTGTGGCCATCAGTGCCTTACACTTTTTTAAGTAGCATTACACCATCAGTGTGAGAGGACTGCCACTCCCAGAACTACAAGGACTTCAGTATTGCTGCACAGGGCACATCCTGGCATTTAGCATGACCAAGGACGAGTTCAGAGGTATGCTCTGAAGTTAACAAATACATCCCCTGATTGCAAATCTTTATTACTTTTTAAATGAGCCAATATACTGTAGTACAAAATGGCATTATCACTAATGAAATAAGATAATTACACTAATGGCATGACCAGTGATGGTAAGTTCACATTGTACAAGTTGTAATGAGGCTTCTGGATCAATAAGCAGCTCTTTGGCTGGTCACATCAGGCACACAGGGTGCAACGTTTGTACAAAAAGCCTTTAGGAGATGCAGATGGTTAACTATAAAGATGCTGGAAGAATTCTCCTTAAAACTCCAATTTTGCTTCTATTTGCAGTTATCTGTCTTATTTCATGTTTTGTTAAACAAAGTGATACAATTCTACATTAGAAATCCCAGAGAGCTAAATGGTGACAGTTTTCTCACATTTCTTGAAAATTATGAATGGAACTGGCGATGTTATTATTCTTCAGAAATGTTAAATGCTATTCTTATAGCTAGGATGTAAAATTCACTAATTTTATTGGTTAAGTCTTCCTGATAGGAACTTTCCAAAATGATGAAATATTTTTCAATTTTTTTAAATTTTCTTTCTGTACAAGAAAAAAAAATCCTCTGAAAAACTAATTGAAAAAAGTTTATTTCTCTGACACATCTAGTTAAGTAAACAAAATGTTTCTCTGTGCCTCTCCCAACTGTCACTGTTTGGGGAAGGAACATAATGACAAAGATAGTGAAATCTTTTGTCTGCTTTTTCCCTTGGTGGTAATATTTTTTTTCTTTTTATTTCCAGTGGAGAAATTGTTTACAGTCCATAAAACTATGCTCTCCTTCTTCAGGAGCCAGACAAGAAAAAAAAAATCAAAAGCAACTGGTTGGAAAGTAGCTTTGCAGCTGTGCCTGCTCCTACAGCAGAATACTACAGTGTACACACTATGTCCAGCTCTACATCGCACCCTGGCAGCAACAGAAAGTGAGTGTAAAGCCATGAATGTAAAGCCAACAGACTTGTCCTCCTGGGATTTCCCTGGCTGTTCTTGGTGAGGGGTGAACGCCTAAGGAGTCAGAATTAGATGGAAAAAATAGATGTGACTGAAGGCACAACAATCTGAGCACAGGAACTGTCCCTACAGATCAAAATGACCCAATGTCAATCAAAGAAGTCTCCAGGCTGATTTAGCTGCAATCCTGGATGGTCTTGGGATATTGCTATTGATGGAAGCAACGTGCATTCACTTGGCAAGTTACTCATGGGACTTGAGGTCTTTCACAGGACTTTGTAAGAGTCCATTTCTATAGTGAAACAGCAGCAACAACAAAAATAAGTACAGGCCGTGACTTGAGATATCCCAGTAAGCATTTTTTTCACTGAAGCTCTTCACAATGTACTTCCCAAGATGCAAAAAAATTTACAGCCTTCTGTCTGAGGAAGGTGTTAATAAAAGTGATGCTCCAGACATTGTGCTGGGACTTTGTGGAATGCCTGAGAGGTAGTTGACAACTTTATTAAACAATAAACAACACTAAAACATGTTCAAGTAATGTTTTGGTTGATTTTCAAGCCTTTGCCATTATTGAACTGGGTTGGAAGATGATTGCTTAATTACTATCCCACTGGGCCCATCTTCGAAATGAGATGTGTATCTCATAAACTTACCCCTCAGAGTTATGTTTTAAATAAGTTCCATGTCAACTAGGAGATTTAGATGTATAACTGATGCTAAGAATGTACAAAATGAAACTGACGAAAAATGGGAATTTCCAGTATTCTGAAGAAAATCTGTCTTGAGATGTGTTTTCATCGTTTCAAAATATTTTAGTGACAATCAGAATATTTTAATTGCATAGTATTTTAAATCTAAATAATTATTCCATTTCTATGTTATTAATATTCATTTATTATAATGTCACTCCAGGAAATTTCTACTTAAGCATGACTATTCAAAGTGGAAACAAAATCTGTTTTGATGTCCTTTTTGTTTATGCTCTGTGTATGGAGTTTCCTACAATTTAATAAAAAGGAGGTAGTTTGATCTAGAAGAACAAACATTAAAACATAACTATCAATTCCCTAGTGATCCTGAAATAAAGTTAAAATAATGTAATCTGTCCGAGAGGATTTCATCCCCACTGCTATTAGGAGGCACAAACAAGCTATGGCAATGCCTGTGACATAAAGTGTACAGTATATCTCAGAGATCTGAATGCCTTTCTGCCCTTCTTTGGACTAGCGAAATCAGGCAGAGTTATGAGACAGATGTAAAAAAACTGCTAAATCTCACTCCTAAATTCATTCTTGGTAATCAGCAGGACTCCAAAAGTGGCCCCTTTGCGGTTTCCTGAAGTCCTGCAGTCTTTGCTGCTACCACCCATCAGAAGCAATGAGAGGAACATTTAGTATATCAGAGAATCACAGAATCACAGAATGGTTAGGGTTGGAAGGGACCTTAAAGATCATCTAGTTCCAACCCCCCTGCCCTCAGCAGGGACACCTTCTACTAGACCAGGGATGGGGCATCCACAAATTCTCTGGGCAACCTGTTCCAGTGCCTCACAACCCTCACAGTAAAAAATTTCTATATTCTCTGCATAAAATAATAAAAAAATATTTTGCTTTAAATGGATAACCCCAAAATTTAATTTTTTAGGTCCTCAGTCTTTTCAGCTGGCCTTGTTAAAAGCTAGTGTATAGACAGCCTGATGCTGATAGCAATTCCATTATTTACAATCCAAATTTATGAATTTGAAGTGCTTTGATTTTTTTTTTAACTGAAGTTTAAAGAACTTCAAACACACCTACCATTTCAATTATAACCTGTTTCCACAATGAAAGTTTAATTCAGGAAATAGGAATGTGAAGCTCTAATTCTAAGTAAAGTAATTTCTGATTTGAGAAAAAATCTGCTCAGGTCTCAAGTGGGAAAAGCAGAGTAAGTCTTAATTGAAGGGCACTAAGCTAATCACATTCTACAGTTACTAAGGACAGTTAAAACATCATTTATAAAGTAATGATTGTTTAAATTACCTTATTGAATCTATTTGCCAATCCCTAATCATTTTTTTATTGCTGATCAGAGGAAATAGCTTTGCTATTGACATCACCTTGTCTATGCAATAGATTTCAGCAAGAAGCAGTTAAAAATCTATACCAATCTACCAGACTTGCTTTGCTTTTTTAAATTTTTTTCTTAAAAAAAAAACTTTTCAGGTTCAGCCTCTGCAAAATAATTGTTCAAATCCAGGTGTAAAATAATTTTAAGGTGTGTGATTTTTAAAAAAGTTTTTGTTGCATATTGCTAAATAAAGAGGTTAATGTTTATGACAACTCAGATTGTGAAACTGAGGAAATATCATTTTGTGAGATACACACAGATTAATCCAATCTGACTGGTTACTGTGCTACTAAATCATCTGTTTCTATTCCCATGGTAACAAAAGGAGTTACCCCAGGCAGCTCTTCTCACTGTAGGTAAGCTGGGGACAGATTTGTGCAGTGTAGCCAGTTTAACCTACTTGTATTTAAAATTTTCTGTATTTCCAACATTCACTGCCAAGGTTATTTCTTCTTTTCCAACCAATTCAGCTGCCTTTTGTGTGATGGCAGACCACTGTGGGAGAGAGGATGGTGGGAGGAGAGCCTTTAGTTCTAGTTTTACCCCAGGTTTTTTCTACGAACTTTTTTACCATCATCAGCAAATAAATTCTACCCCTCCTATGACTTTTGCTGCTGTGCCCCATGCTGTGTTTTTTTCCTTCCCCATGAGCTCTGACTCCCTCCCACCACTGGCCTGGCCATTCCTCCACACAAAGGAAAGAGAGTATCAATGGAGGTCTTGCTCTCAAATCCTCTCCCAGCTGTGCAGGGACTTCTATAATTTCATTGACAAAAGCTATGGTGCTAAGTAAATTATACCTACTTAGTAGTTAGTGGTGAGGCCAGAAACTACCACTCTAAAAATGCAGATTCACACTTCCTGGTCTTAATCAAATACCTTTGATCATCTGCATTATGGTTGGTATTCCCTACCTACTAGCAAGATGTGTAAAAAGATATGTGTGTGAACAGTACAACTACGTGATAACCAAGAAGGAGTCTTGTTGAACTAGGCAATGTAGATTTTGAAAAATCTTGTGTTTCAGAGGAGCTTGAATTCCAGAAATTGTTTAGCAGATCTAATTAACTCTGTGAGGGAGAGACACATTTGTCACATCTGGTTACAAACAATGACAGAAACAAAATCATGAACTGAAGAAATCCTGGTTAACTATATATATATTAAAGTCTATGTTCTCCATAGACTGCAGTCATGTATTTTCACATAGTGAAGGTTGTCTAATTTTCCCTAAATAGGGAAGACAATGCTAGGAGTAATCTATATATTAATGATGTATGTAGGTCTCTTCCATCATTTGATTTCACATCCCTCTCTGAAAAGCAAGCATCACCAGCTGACTCACAGCAAAAAAAAGAACACTTTAAAAGAATTTGTAAAAAGGTGAGAAATGTGACCACCTCCAGGAAAGGAGGGAGAAAACGCAGAAGGAAACAAAGACCCAATAAAAGATGTCAAAGTTATCTTGAGTGACAGCTGAAAAATTACAAAGAATGGCAGCCCTCAAGAAAAAACTGCAGACGAAAACCTGTCAGGATGATGGAGACATTGGACGTTGGGGTTTTCAAAGCCACCTAAGAGAGTTAAAAGTATGGCAACATGAGATTATTCTGACTTTTGCCAAGGGTTACAGAGCTGCACTTTGAAAAGCAGCAGGGACTCATGAGAGTGTATTACTTTACCATTCAGTCTCAACAGGCAGTTTGCAAGATCTTGAAAACTTCCCCATGAGTGATCATCACGTTTTAGTGAATGGTACTTAGTGGAATAGCTGGAGGCTAATTTTTAAATCCGTCTGTGTCATGGTGAATTACACTGCTTGTAACTGGCAATAAGATAATATACAGAGCAGAGACAGGACTGGCACATGTGGAATTAGTGAGACTTAAAGTGACTTTCTGTGTATTGCATAATTCTAGTTTTCTTCTAGTGGTGTCAGTGGTTCATTTTTAGTTTGCTTTGATCTGTTCGGACTTAGGGTGACCCTGTGTGGTAGCATTAACTAAGCACAGTATAGGATATTTTTTTATGAGCTAGAAAACCACACACACATAATACATTTTATCCTATAATAATGGCAAAGAGCAAATAAATAGTCACTTTCCTTCTAAAGATGAACAAGGAAGAACAAAGGAAATGGTGCATAGCCCACAGGTCTGCTCTTCTTCCTTTTAGCTATATCTGAAACCTTTTTTTATTCTTTAAATATGCAGAAATAATAAGTGGCTCCTATGAGAGGTAATATTTCTGGAAATCTAGAGAAACAATCAGTAGCTGCTGTGTAATTTATGTGCCTTTGCTTTAAAACGGCCCAAGTGTTTTTCCTTCTAGTGTCTAACAAGCACTGTTTTAATTAGAAGCTTTTGAAGCAACCAACCCGGTCTTTTGGTGGTATTTGCAGGGTTCCACCTCATGTGTTAGTCTGCTCCCCAAACTTGTCATCCCAGACTTATTTTTATTGCTGTTTTTATGTCTCCACCATGTAACATTATTTTGATCTATTTTACAGGCTGTAAAAGCTGTAAAAATGTTTTGCATGTGCAGATTCCTTTGAAATCACGGAAGCTGACCTCACAGGACTGTGCATACTGTGCCGTGCCCTCAGTCCCGAGGATGTTTGGTATTGCACTGTGGCCGTGGATGGCTATATTGCCTCAGCTCCCTGTGGAGATGAATTTTTAATTGTTTGATGCCAGCAAAAAGATACAACTTTGTCCTGTTTCTTCAAAGTAATGGTGTGGAACAGAGCGTGCAACAGATTTGATGTTAACACCAAAATTAAATTACTCACAGGTTTTGATTTAAAAGAGACAATTCGCACCCCACCCATAAAGCTAGTCTTGCTTCGAAAAGACTGTGAGATTTTGAAAAACAAACTAACAAAATAAAGGAAAATAACATGCTGTTGATCCAGTCTTTTTGCATAAAAAGGAAAGACAGGTTTTTATACTTTGATCTAACAGCTTTAATGTGCAAAAATGGAGAGGAAAAACCTAATTTGCTGTTTTAGAAAAGTAATGCCACTCATTAATCAGAGCACTGAAGACAGAAAACATAAAGTGACTTGAGTTGGCTTTTATCACACAGGCCTGATGATAAAATATCCAATTCTACTGGAAACCCCACTATCCCAGTTTCACTGACTATCCAGTAATTCAATCATGACTAGGAATAATTTATTTGTAACAAGGAAGGCTTCTGTTTCTCCATAATGAGTTGATTATATCTTGTCAAAGGAACCTTAAACCCATCAAATGTCAAATGAATTATATCAAACATATTATTTTCATAGCAGCTAGATATGAGTAATTGATGAAACAGAGCTCTCTATTTTCATTTTGTACTGTGAATGATAAAATGTAGCTCGTAAAATGGAGCCTGTGACACAAACTCATGCAGGTCTCTAATTTCCTACCTTTAAAAGGTCTGTTTCACAAATATGATCTGCTCATTTACTCGAAATATTAAGTCATAAGTTGCTGGGGGAATTGTATACCAGAACATCCTTCTATAAAATGTTTGCACTTTTTTTTTTTTTTTAACATTCAGATGAAAGTAACCGCTGTTCACGATGCATGGCCTGATAATGTACTTATCCAAAAATTAAATTTGAGGTAACATTTGATCCCATCTATCTCTAAAAGCACTTCCTGGAAAAATGATCATGGCAGAGGGTTTGCTGCAGAGCCAGAGAGTGGGAGGCAGCCACAGGAGTATCTGGGTGTCTGTCCCAAAGAAAACAGATGTATGGGTGGCCCACAGGGGTTAGCTTTACCTTGCAGCCCAGACAAGGGCTTGGGGTGCCTGCCTGCACTGGTATACGGTGTTTGTCTAGGTCTAGACCTCTTTGACCTGTCTTGCTGCTCCACCTCACTGAAGCAATCAGCATGGGGGAGAGGGAGAGGAAGACAAGTTTTTTGTGAGCACAACTGGAAGAAGAATCATTAAGTGACAGCAAACAGATTGAATACAATCTGCAGCAGCTGCTGGTAGATTATTAAAACAGATCCCAACCAGTTTCAGAAACATGCAGGCCATGCTTACTGTTATATGAAGCACCCCAATTTTGGGTGTATCAGAGACAATCTTATTTGAAGTGAACTGGGTTCAGACGTCAGAAGGAAAGAAAAGACTATACGTATAGGGAACAATTTTGCCTGTATGGGAATCAAAGAAAGCAAGAGAGAGTGGGTGGTTCACACCCATGCACCTGTCAGCACTCCTAGCTAATTGTTCATGGGCACTGATATCTTGCTCTTTCTTCACTGTTATATCTGAGCGGATAACGTTCTCTTACTTTTTAAGTTAAAAAGTATAGATTTTAACCTTTGGCTTTTCCCCAGAAAATGGCTGCTGTGGACAGATAGAAATTGTAAACCCTCTTAATGACCTTGGAAACAGTATCTTTCAAGTGGGATCTGTCTGTGCCTAAGCTCTATGTCCTTGTGGTGCATAAAATGGTGAGCTTGCTATGAGCCTCTAAAGAAGAATGAGGAACAGAAGCTTGTATTGGAATGAATCGTTTGTCACTCTTTATGGAAAGAGATTAAATTTTCTTCTCTTTTATATTGACCAATGACCTGATGATCTCCCAGAACTGACAGAAACTCAGAGCTGGGGAGGTAGCAGAACTAAGCAGACCAAGGTAAAAGAGAAGCAAGGACACCCACCTTGTTGTAGGAACCAACTCTGTGACAAATTATATTTTTGACACATCAGTCCCGAGAGCTTAGCAATGGGACTTTCTAAAGATCTTTGGGCAGCAGGATGTAGCATCAAAGATGTTTCTGGTTCTCATTACAGGTGACTGCAACGAAACTGAATAAATACAGGTAAGAATTCACTTAGTAAAACTGAAGTTGATGCAACTGTCTGTGGTGGTGATCCAAGCAATGCTATTAGAGACTGAAGACAGAGCCTGAATACTTGGACCATTCTGAAAGCAACCTCCAAAACAGTTGAGCTGAATGTGGCAGAGACAAAAAGGAAGTAAGGGGGGTTTTACTTCTGGGAAACCCATACTCTATGGACAGGGAAATGAAATAATGTCTGGGTACCACACTTTTCTTTTCCCAGATCCCAAAGTGCTTCCTACTTATAGAGTATTTCCTTGTTTTACACAGAATTCCTGTGCTTATGGCTAAAGAAACACCACTTCTGAAGAGAACCTGGGGGAGGTGTTTCTTTTCCCTATGTTTCTGGGTGTGAGGCTCAAGCTAACAGTATTTCTTTGTTTTACAAATAAATGTAGGTATTCTAATTTCAGCTCTTCTTGCTTCAAATCATACATTGCCAGAAAAGGAAATATGTCTGAGTGTGGAGTTAATTAAGAGACTATCCCATCTTATTCATGCGAACACACTGCCATAATTGTAAATGTTGTTAAGTGTAAGTTTAACGATGTTGCTGTCACCAAAAGTGGCTTATAGCAGGTTGCACCTTCCACCAGGTAGGATGGTGTTCAGTTTTAGGAAACGATGCAAGATGACGTGAAGGTTGTTACCCAGCTCTCCCTATTCTCCACCTTGCATTTTGGTGGGGTCTGTGGGCAGACTCCAGAGTAGGAGCAGGGAGGTGTCTTGCTTCAGCAATTCTGTTTCATTCTCAGACTTGACTATTTTACTCGATTACAGAATGAAATATACTGGCTATTTTATAAGGCACTATAAGGTAAAGGAATCACACTTATGAAGAAAGAACAAAATTTCCTTCAGTCCATACTAATAGCACTGAAAGAAAAATCAATTATGAACAAAAAAACATACACACATTTAGTAACTGCTGTTCCTGGTCAGAATGACAGACCTGAAACCCAGTAACTGGAACTCCTAAGTTGTTATTCTCCTCCTGTTAGAACAAGGAGATGAATTAATTTTATTCAAATATGTTTCTGTTAACAAAACTTCTGTATTATTTGTGTGAACATTCTCTCAGTGAATGAAAATATTCTGGAATTTCTCAGAAATTTAATATTTTTTTTAAGTTCTAGAATAATGTTGTGTTTGAAAACTTCCTAAGCACAATATTTTTGTTCTTCTTCTCATATTCGATATAGCTTCTATGTTACCACACTACTTTCTCAATTTGCAGATCAATGTGTTGCAAAACCTGTATTTTTTACTATTTTCCCAATGTATTTCTCACTCATGTTGTTCTGTAAAATCAAATTACCTGTCCCAAGAGGCTGTAGTTATGAATCCATCTAATGTATTTTATTACACTGGTAGACTTAATTCCTCATTAAGACCACTGAAAAGTCAGACTAAATGTGTAGACTTCAGTGTGAGCTGTTCTGTTTCCTACACCCTGAAAGCAAAGCGGGCCTCCTACTTCTAGAGTCAGTTCTTCAGGAAACCTAGACGCCACTATACTTTAACTGTCTAGATTTAACTGAACTGTGGTTATAGTCAAGTATTTAACAGCATTTCACACTTCTCCTGTCATCTGGATTACATAACAATGTGCTGATTTTATAAAGAGCAACTACTCATTTTTGTGGTTGAGTTTTATTGGATGCACAAGAGAAACATCTGACTAAATAAAGATGGAGACAGGAAAATTGAATGCAGAGGAAGGGCAGGCATTCCTAGGCACATGCAAAACCAAATGGTGCCAGGATTTGCAGACTGCAGTGCCACCAACACAAGGCCCCTGCACGTGTTTCCAGCCAAGAGACCATAAGAACTCACTTTCTTGTGGTGTTGAAAGTGCTTTTGTTTGGCACCCACTCTTAAAAACCTTGTGAATGCCACTTATACTATTAAGAGTGTAGGGGGGAGGATATTTAACTATTCAACTGCAGGAGGGTAGCGAAGCCAAAAAGCGTTAAAAATCAAAAGAACCCACATGTATAAACACAAATGTTGGAAGTGTAATAAAACCAGTGAGGCAGACACTCAAGCAGTGTAAATAGATAGCTTTGCTGGCTTCAGCAAAGCACTCTCAGCCGAGGCTGATCTGGGCTCTGTTCTGGTAAATATCTCGGAAACAGACACCTGTACTGTGCTCTACTCGAGCTCTGCTGAAACAATTTTCTCTAAGCTATTGTTTTAAGGAATCACTGTGTGATTTTTGTTACTGCTTCAGCAACGTGCAGCAGCACAGAAACTCAGTCAGATCTTTTCCTGCTGTGTTTCGTACTGTAACAAAGGACTTCTATTCCTATGTCGTTGTCCTGTGAAGGTTCTAGGAGATACCTCTATTGGATATAACTCAGCTCCTACTAAGGGGTCCTGAACTATTTTCTACAGATTTCTTGAGAGCCAAGTGAACATAAATATTCTGGATTAGAAACAACTTTTGGAGTCTGTACTTAGATTTTTCATACAAGTGGGCTTCTCCTCCGTTAGACTGGGAAAAGTGAACATTGCAATTCAACAAGGCCAAGTGCAAGGTCCTACACATAGGTCAGGGCAACCCCTGATATCAATACAGACTGCAGGATGAAGGGATTGAGAGCAGCCCTGTGAAGAAAGACCTGGCTGTCCTAGTGAATGAAAAACTGGACATGAGCCAGCAATGTGCACTTGCAGCCAAGAAAGCCAATCGTGCCCTGGGCTGCATCAAAAGAAGCATGGCTAGCAGGTCAAGGGAGGTGATTCTCCCCCTTTACTCTGCTCTCATGAGACCCCACCTGGAGTCCTGCATCCAGCTCTGGGGCCGCCAACATTTGAAGGACATGGACTTGTTGGAGCAAGTCCAGAGGAGGGCCGTGAAGATGGTCAGAGGGCCTGAGCACCTCCCATACAAGGACAGGCTGAGAGAATTGGGGTTGTTCAGCCTGGAGAAGAGAAGGATCCAGGGAAACCTAATAGCAGCCTTCCAGTACTTAAAGGAGGCTAATAAGAAAGATGGGGACAGACCTTTTAGCAGGGCCTTTTGAAATAGGACAAGTGGCAATGTTTTAAAACTGAAAGCTGGTAGATTCAGACTAGATAAATGGAATAAATTTTTTTATGGTGAGGGTGGTGAAACACTGGAACAGGTTGCCCAGAGAAGTGTCAGATGCCCCATCCCTGGAAACTTTCAAGATCAGGTTGGATGGGGCTTTGAGCAACCTGATCTAGCTGAAGATGTCCGTGCTCATTGCAGGAGGCTTGGACTACATGACTTTTAAAGGTCTCTTCCAATCCAAACTGTTCTATGATTCTATGAATTCCCAAAGATTAGACAGTACTTCTTTAAGGTTAATACTTTAGTGGTGATATAGAACTTGGTGTTTCAAAAGACAGATCAGCATAGCCCATACAAAAGGATATGTTTCTATGCATCATGGACAACTCCACAATGCTTGCTATAGGAATTGTACCAACCCCTAGTCCTATTTTCTTCCGAGCTGACTGGTCTTTTAGAGGTATGGATAAAATAAGGCTGGAATGTAGCTTTTCTTATATGATTCTTATCCCACATGACCTACGTTGAGCCTCATGCTGTGAATGACAGAATCACAGAATGTTAGGGATTGGAAGGGACCTCGAAAGATCATCTAGTTCAATCCCCCTGCCAGAGCAGGAACACCTAGATCAGATCACACAGGAACGCATCCAGGCGGGCTTTGAATGTCTCCAGAGAAGGAGACTCCACCACCTCTCTGGGCAGCCTGTTCCAGTGCTCTGTCACCCTCACTGTAAAGAAGTTTTTTCTCATATTCAAGTGGAACCTCCTATGTTCCAGCTTGAACCCATTGCCCCTTGTCCTATCACTGGATGTCACAGAGAAGAGCCTGGCTCCATCCTCCTGACACTCACCCTTCACATATTTATAAACATTAATTAGGTCACCCCTCAGTCTCCTCTTTTCCAAGCTAAAGAGACCCAGCTCCCTCAGCCTTTCCTCATAAGGGAGATGCTCCATTCCCTTCATCATCTTTGTGGCTCTGCGCTGGACTCTCTCCAGCAGTTCCCTGTCCTTCTTGAACTGAGGGGCCCAGAACTGGACACAATATTCCAGATGCGGTCTCACCAGGGCAGAGTAGAGGGGGAGGAGAACCTCTCTTGACCTACTGACCACCCCCCTTCTGATACACCCCAGGATGCCATTGGCCTTCTTGGCCACGAGGGCACAGTGCTGGCTCATGGTCATCCTGCTGTCCACCAGGACCCCCAGGTCCCTCTCCCCTACACTACTCTCCAACAGGTCAGTACCCAGCTTATACTGGAACCTGGTATTGTTCTTGCCCAGACGCAAGACTCTACACTTACTCTTGTTAAATTGCATGAAATTTTTCCCCGCAAAGAGTTGTACATCTGCTTGGCCACCTTCTGCACATACAGGCACCTTTTGTGTTCACAGCAGACTGAAGGCAGTAGTTATGGAAAGGCTCTGCAACCAGCTTATGTCTCCCAGCATCAATGGAGTTTCAGAGATGATGTGCTGGAAGGCACATTCCCAGGGAGCAGCCCAGCATCACAGGCTCTCCTCATCCATGAAATTTAAAGTATCCGGGGGTTATTCAGGATACGGCCCTGTGAATAGCCATACATACCAGTAATGCACAGAATCAACAGTTCCTCATTTATTACCATGTAACCTGGCATTTGGCATGTCACACACTACAACAGGTAAGTCAAGAGGTCTATGTACCCTTGAAGTAAGAAAGAAAAAGTTACATCATTGTGGGATTCATCTGACTAAGTGGAGATGTAGGTATTCACAGCTGAGAAAATCATCTTGGTTCCCTTTATAGCCAGTAGAGAGCCTGTCACTGAAGTGTATGAAGCTATCTCAGCTTAAACAGGTGATACTATGAGATCAAATTAACACCAATCACCCTTCATCAGCTCATATTGATTACACCTTAATGAGCTTTAACAGGAGCCAAGCAAGTAGCTCAGGACTAGCTCAGATGCAAACACCCATGATCTAGACATCTGAAGTAAGCTGAGATGAATCTCAGTTCAAATATGACAAAGGAGACTTTAAATCCATGTAATATAGAAGGAAAAAAACCCTTTTTTCTTGTAGTCTCAAAGTTCAGGCAAATGTGAAAAGAAGGTGAGTTTCTGTAATGTGCTAGTGCAGTAATAGGTAGTGTATGAGTGATTTTGGCTCCATCTTTGCCTCCCATTTCTCATTATTCCACTTCTATATCAGGATGTAGCCTTGGGGATACACCACCTTAACTGTCCATTCCCCTACCTCATTCACTGCAGTGCTTGGTTTTAACTCACATTGTACAACTTAAAGACACCGTTTTAGTTGGAAGTGTCCACAAAAATAATAAATTTTTTTGTTTGTTTCTTTTTTTCCAGAAACACAGTGGTGGTTCAAAGATGGTGTTTCATTACAGGTTTAAGAATGGGGGCTTTAGAAGTCATCTTGGACTGAGTTGGACCCTGTCCCTCTATGGGGGAAATCTATCACACAAGTCATCACACACTCCTTTGTGGGCATACGACTTAGAAAATGCCTTAGGGACAGCAGCACAGTGAAACAGTAAGTCTTGGGTTGATCTTTGGTACTTAGTGGATTCTGTTTATCTGTAGCTGTATTTAAGCTTCTATATACAGACAAAAATTCTTAAACTTGATGCAGAGCTCGTGGCTGAGGCCTTTCCTTTCCTTTTTCATTTATGACTCATTGCCAGGCAACATGGAAATGTTAACTAATTTCAGAAAAACTAGTAGGGAATGTGCTGCTAGGAGAACTTTTAACACAGAAGGAGGGGACTTTTTCAATAGAAATACATGTTTTTCTTTTTTGTAGCAATACATGTCTGAGTTTATGGAAAACACTCAGCTCTGTGATAAACATATGCAAGAAACTTCCTCTTGCTGTCTATAGATTTCTCTTTGTTCCAGCTGTCTGCAGCTTCTTATCCTTAAAACCCAGTTTGTTTTGTTGCCAAAATTTTTGACTGTGAGAGAAGGTTCCACCTTGTTACAGTAATTTAAAAACACCTGTCATCATATATTTTCATATGGCAGTTACACTGGAACTAATCACCACATAATCTTTTTAATACGAGACACTATGGGCTTACTCTACAGATAGAGGTTTTGCATTTCATGTCTCAGTACGTTTAGAACTTAATTTTACTTCTGATACTTCTATTGTACGTCTAAATATGTTTCGCTTTGTCATGTTTGTTTTTCATCAATTTTAGAGAAGAAAAATAAGCACTACACTTTTTTTCTTTTAAATAATAGTTATTCCCAACGAGTTATTATCTCTGGTCTTCCCTTTGACCTGTTTGAACCCCACCTTTTGTAAGCAGAATGATGCTCCCTACTTGTTCTCCAGGGCGAGATGAATAGTTGTATGTTCACAATTGCACTACCTCAAGGATGAAGAAAAACACATGCTTGATGTTAAGCACGTGTCCATATCCTGTTGATAACCAGACACTTTCAGTGTTACTTACAAGCAAGTAAACAATAGGATAACAAACTAATTTAGAAAACAATTTCCAGTATGTCATTTTTTTTTACTATGCTATTAGAGTACGTTTATCATGTCAGTAATTAAAGTTGTTTATTCAAAATCCTTTTGCCTTTCTTCCTGACTGAAAGTTATCAACTATTTGAAGTCTCATAGGCACCACTTTATTTTACTATACACACTGTTGGTCTCATCTTTGTTTCTGGTTCATGATGTTTTGTGGGTTTTAACCACTATTTTAATCTCTTTTTAAATATGTACATATATTTGATTATCCACACTTTTTATTTATTTATAGATCATTAGTGTTTCCTATCTGTACATGGTCTGTATGCAGAGGGCTAGCTGGTTTAGAGGTATGTGCACATTTTGGACTGTATAAATACATTAAATCCAACCCTTTGGTTTCAAGAGCAATAAGGTGGTAATATCAAGTAATCATTGGTTAGGAAATGCTATCATTAAGAATGAATATACAACTTCAGTTAAACCTCGTGCACACAAGTTATCAAACAGCCTTTAACTACAGAATGACTGATTTTTTTTCATGTGCCTTCTTTACTATGCAGAAGCAACTGTATTCATTGAATCCACATCTTGCATTTTCTCCTTTCAGCCTCACTTATCAGTATCTGCTTTCATGGTTTGTTTAGCACACCATACTCCAACACTGCTGTACATATAGCTTCTTTGGATTTTATTCACAGATATTGGAACATTATGTTTTTGCAGTGCCTTTTAGGAGTATCCCAAGATGCAGACTGACATTCTTTGAGCACCTAGACTAAATATTAAATGAAACAATGCTGCAAACTTTGCTTCACTAAACATCTGTTTGGAGAAGAAACTGTTGTTCTTCTATAGGTAGAAAAAGTGACAAGACTCATCGTGATTTAGTAGCCCCCTGGTTTCCAGCTATCTTTTATATTCTCCATCTCTCCCAGTCTCTGAAAACCAGTTTCAGATCTCTCCCAGTATTGGTTTCATTCAAAACCAGGAGCACATCTGTGGTCCAGACATGCATCTTGTCCATGCTGCACGTAGCAGAAAGCAGCACTTCAAGTTGCTTCACAGCTGGGAACAGTCGTGACACATTGCAGTACTTCATGATCAATAAGAACAGTAAGAAACATAGGGAGGAATAGATTAAAACCTGGAAAAAACCAGACAAACGAAATTCATTCATCATCCAAATTCAGTCACTGTCTGAGCTGTATTGGTACATCCAGAGACATTTCTTGTACCATTATGCCACCATCTCTTCTCTGTTGGTCTGGCTTTCATCCCATAGGAAGTCGAAGGAAGATACCCTCCCATTGCCGCATCAGGACTTGGGAATCAAACCAGAGGAGGGAGGATCACTGCTCTCAGCTGATATACTCTGATGAAGGATTCTGGAGCAGGAGTTGCTGGGAGAGGTATACTCAGCTCCTGCTGCACCAGCTTAGCGTGAGCTTGGTGAGAAGAGAGGCTTTGGAAGGTCACTTGCCCAAAATAAAATTCAGAGCATCTGTTAACTAAGGATTTTCTTTTATTTATGGCTTAGCTACTTATGCTGGAATTTTCAACATGACAGGAGCAAGAGATCTATCACTAACAAAGCTCACATACTGCTGAATTTGAAACACTTACTTCAAAACATGTTTTCCATAAAACATGGTTCAATAGAGGAAAAAGTATATATTTTTCCCCTAATCTTTTTCATAAAAATAACTGAACCACTTTCTGCTGGAGCTTACAAGTAAATCCCTCTCAGACATATTCACAAAAATAATCTCTTGAAACAGAGAATTATCTAGAAACTTAAATAAAATTGCTTACTCTTGCTGTAGCTATAGTAGTGAAATCAGAGATTTATAGTATGAAATATAAGGCAAAGTTGACTATATATTTTCAGACATCTAGCCCTCTACACCCCATAAAACATACATAACATCCACAGTTGAACCCATACACACACACTCTTATACATTAAGATATGTGTTTAGGTTTAAATTGATCATTTTCTTCCATGTTTTCTGACTTTCAAGATGCAGAAAACAGAGTTTTCGGCACTGTATGAAATGTTGCAGACAAATGCCTCATGTCAATGTGTATGTGGTTCTCTTTCTTTTTTACAGCGATGCTATGCAGGAAGGGAATAATTGCTGTCAGCATTGCTTGAAACCCACCATAGCCCTGGAAGGACAGCTCAGAGACATGAATGTCATTTCAGCAAATGGCCACATAAAATGGCCCTGGCTTCTGCAAATGTAGAAGTACTCACTACTGAGCTCATTTTATAGAAGCTGCCAAACTTTAAGCTTGTATTTTCACTGGAAATTATGACCTGTGCAACATTTTGGAGCACTTCTCTAAAAGCAGTACCACTAACCCCCCTTCTCAGCTTCAGATGCTGAAAATTAGGAGATTCAGAGCTGGGAATGTCCCTACCACTTTTAATGTAAATCTCACCAGTCCCCATATATGAGCTTAGTTCAACATTTCTGAGTGTGGAGCAAGGGCAAATAGTACACATAGGGCTTTATAATCTTCATGCTGTTTTCCCCTTAGTGTCAGGGCCCTGAGCACACCTCTCCAGAGCTGGAAGTGATAGCTTGTCCCTCCTTTCCCTTGGGATTTGTTTTTAAGCTGAGGCTTTACTTCTGGCCCTCACCTGTGATGCGTTGCAGGTGCATCACAGCTATGCTTCTGCTTGGTCTTGTACCTTCTCTCTTCTAGCTTTTACAAATAAAGGTAGACTCAGCCAGATGAGCTCCTTAACTGCAGAAGAACAATGTGCTCAGGGTCTTGAGACAGCACATGCATGCATTCTGGCAAACTAAGTAAACTAAGGAGTTTTACACTGCTACTTTTAGACAGATAATTTTCTCAAGCTCCATTTGTACGCTCTACTCTTTTGATATCATGGCCTTTCTAGTCATTTCCATGCTCATGGAAGCCTTGGCTTTGCTTCAAGTTTCTTGTTCTTTATTTTACTGCTGAATCAATACTCAGAGATCTCCACTGGTCTTCCAGGACTTCATGACTTTATAAATGGTACATTTTTCTCTCCTTCCCATTAACACTTTTGCCTGGACAACTAGACAGACTTCAGCTCTCAGCAGTAAACAAACTACTAAATTTGTAGGAGAGCAATGTCTTGGGGTTTTTTAAGGTTTGGTTTTGTTTCTGTATAGCATATTTTAAATAGAGATATTTACTCTGGCTGTAAAGCCTAAGCTATTGGTGATTTAGAGCTTTAACAATATTGATGCAGATGGGCCTCTGTGGAGATATTTGATGACATTATGTAAGTGTCATCAAGGGGCTCAATAAAGCATAATGATAATAAAATACCATTCACGTTATATATAAATGAACGCACATGGACACATGTATGTGCTTCCTACATGATTACTGTAACTATGACTATTTATACTACTGATCTTCCAGCTCTCTATATGCCATCTCCATAGTGTCTGTTTATACAGCCTTATTGAATCCATAGCATCTAGCTAACTGGTTAGGATCTTGACTTCTGCCAGGAAAGCATTAGTCTTCTGCAAGGAAGCAAAAAGAAGTTGAAATTAGAACAACTCAAAATTGTCAAAAGTTGCAGTTCAAAATTTTTAAATGTTTATTGTTTAAAAGAAAAACATTCGAGCAATTTTTTGTGACATTCTGTTTACATTTCAACTTCAGTAACGTAAGCTGAGTATAGTCTTCAAAAAGAGAGAGAAAAAAAAATATTGTTGGTGTTTTTGTTGCCGGACTATGACATTAACTCTCTGATCTAAAATGTCTGCCATTGTGGGTTGGAGCTGGATTATCATTAGTACAATATCTGCAAACATGAAGGAGAAACAAAGAATGGAGGAAGCTATGAGAGACCAGTGTTTGCCCAACTTCAAGATACCTGTAATCTACATAGATTGCTGGTGGAGTATCTTTAAATGTTTGTATGTGAATCCTGATCTCACAGTATGGAACTAGATCCCTCAAAAGGACCCCAGGAAAAAATCTGGTCCTTCATATTCTGTACTGTGAACTACTTAGGCCTCAATGTTATGTAGTGTGTCACTTCCTGTTACTGCATAGATTTAAGTTAGAGGTGATTAATAAATTGGAGCTCAGTGTGACCGTAAGTAGAATATTACACAATGTGTATTATATTACGAAAATACAGAGTATATCTCAAAACATATGATATGATATAATTTCAGTCATGAAGGTCATAAAAGGATGACAGTTACACAATACTACTCCTGGGACAGCAGCAGAAGAAAGCTCATCTAGTGATTAAGGCAGAAACATGAGAAAAAAGTTAGCTACAAGAGAAAAATTGCATTTGGAAAAATGCTGATATTTCAACATTTGGTTACATACTGCTTCAGGATATGCTTTTCATAACATTACTGTAGAGAGGACCAAGATCATTCCATCATGATTAAATAGGTACAAGGAATGACAACTTTCATCAGGTCACCACTTCTGATCTGAACCAAGAACTCACAGGGGTCTCCCTGTGAAGGAGTGAATTCACAGGGTCTCCAAGTGCTAGGTGATTAGTGAGGCTGTGCAGCCAGTCTCACTCTGGCCTAATTGAAATTTATTGCTCAAAATGGAACAGGTCCTAAAAGAGAGAGTCATACCCTAGCCCACCACTTAGGACTCTTAGGTGGAAAATGGGAACTCAAGGTTCACTTGTCTGTTCTGAAAAAGCCATAAAGCTTGTCCAGGGTGCCTTATGTTTCTCTTTGAACAAAAACTTCATCTTGGCACAATTTTTACTACAACAATTTGTCATGTGCCCAGGTCTTTGTTTTTGGGATATCTGAGTTCAAATACAGTCTCTCCTTTTCCTGCTGGCATTTTATATAGATGGTGTAAAGAGATAGTAGTTGACAATTTAGATTAAGTTTTAGCTGGGCTGAGTAGTCCTGTGGAGATAATTATCTCTTTCTCAAAGCTATTTAGTGAAGCAATGTTGACTACACTCAGAACTTAGTTGTCTCATTTAGGTGTTTGATGTTCTCAACTATAAGTTTCATCTCTCCTCTAAAAATGTGTAATTCTTCCTCTCCCTGACATGGAAGCTATAAACAAGCAATGTAAAAATGATCACAAATGAGATGATAGATGCAGTTGGTTCTATATAGGTACCAGAGCAGAGAAGCAAAATATCTTTTAGTGTGGGGAACACAGCCGAAATGAACACTGGCAATTATATTTACTTAGGGCACAGGCAAAAAAAGAAAATTGAGAGAGGATTTCAGAGCCACAAAATGTATGGATTTCCAACAAAGTAGAAGAAGGTGCACTGAAAAGGAGAAAAGCTGAACTGGAAGGAGGAAATGAGTTGAAGAATGGACATAGGACAGTACACTTAGTCTGATAAAAGACAAGAAGCAACCTCTGTAGCTGTGCTTCCGTATCACTTGACTTCAAGTGCCACTAGGAATGTAAACAAAGAGAAGTGTTAACTAAATTCCCCTCCCTTTCTTCCAACCTCTTCAAAAAGTATTTGGGTCAAATTTCAGGCAAGGAAATGGAGGGACTTTTTTCTGTACCCAAGTGAGTTTCTTGTTCCTAGCCCAAGTTTGAATTCAAGAAGGTAGCTATGTTATCCATGAATACCATTTCTTCTCTTTTCTTTTTGAGTTTAATTATAATGTTATCAGCAACTTGGAACCTGACATAAATCTCAAGGTAGAAACTGCTTGAAAATCATTTCAGTCCAGTGATTACTCTTCCTTTAAGAAAAAAAAAATAGAAGAAGAAGGAGGAGAGAGAAAAGAAAGCCATAGAAGTCTTTGAAACAGCTGGGGTCAAAGAAACTGTGCTTTCTTCTAATTGTCCCAATAAATTTTAAAGATGTTATTACTCTGTAGTGATTAAGAAATGGTAAAAGGAGATGCAATGCTATAACATCAAGGCCATCAAGCTTAATAGTCCTTAACTGATTCTCACCCCGCCCAACAAAAATAGACACGCTGTTCTCTCCTTTCCCATCCCTCCTTCATTACCCTTCCCCCCCTCACTCGAAGGCTTCTGAAAGTACCTCCAGCCAAACCAAGGGGAATTTATACTTCCTGCAATAAAATCCAAAGAACAGAACAGCTGGCAGCTGAACTTAAGATTGCTAAAACAAACATCGTGACATTGATGTGGGGAGGGATTTGGTTATTATTACAACACGGCATGACTGGTTCTGCGGGGAAAAGATGCAAGCAGAGCTTTTTTTTCCAGCATGCAAACAAAAGGCTTTTTTAAAAAATCCAGTAAAACAACAAAAGCAGCAGTATTTGCTCTAAAAATACCTAGAAGAAAAAAAAGAAAGAAGCAATGGGCAAAATTCACAGCGTTGGCTGCCTAATATTTAGAGTTGAATGACTGAAATTACATGAAAATTATTCCACAGAGATGCTGTTGCAAATAGGCCAGACAGGGTCATTATTAATTCATCTACTCTGACAAATACAAAATATGCAAAAGAATACATTATATTATAACAATCCTACACATGTCGCGCTCAATTTCTCTGGTTTATTGAGTCTTGTTGTCCATGATAACTTATAGCGATCTTCCAGAAATCACCCAACTTTAAGGTGAACGCTTCATCAGACAGCTCATCACTATAGAAACTGGGGTAGTGATGGAGTAATAATAACTAACCAAAGGTTGGATTGATGATAATGGGTGGCAGATTTATAACAATAGCAAGTGGATTAATACCCCAATGTTACACACTTTTTTGGTTATTATTTCACAGCAAAATATCTTACATTGTGGATCCTAGTGTGCACATCCCTCTTTCCATAAGATTCAAGGACAACGTCCTTGTTTAGCTCCCCGCAAAAGTCTGAAATTCCAAGACAGAGAGTTAGGAGAGGTAGATTCTTAACTGCCACCTCTCCCCACTGAGGCTAGGCACCTAAATTAGTGGCCTTTAAATTAAATGGTTGATTAGGTAACTACAGTCACACTTTCCAGATAACTCTGTATTGAGAACACTTTTGACTGCTCGACTTTTTCCTGAATGTGATACCTTCTATTGATTTCTTCAAAATACACTGATGTTTTTGTTGGCAGGATCCCATTATAATGCACAGTGTAGCCTTAAACAGTGTGTAGAGTAAAATAAGCAATATGAGTTCTTGTTGTTTGTACTTGCTACTCTTTTTCCTGTGTGAAAAGTGACTTTATCTGGCATAATTTGCACTGGGTTGAATCTATTTTTCCAGGTGGAATTAAAAGCTTGAGGTGATATTGCAAGATTGTGCATGCTGAAAAATATTACAGTAATGACATAGAAAATTACCAGTCACCCAAAAAGGTATGAAAAAAAAAATAGAGAGAGTGTTTCCTTGTTCTGTTCTTGAGAAAATGGGTTCAGATTTGGGTTAATCAAAGATTTAATCAAAAGTGTCAACATCTCAACTGAAGAGAGATAAAAAGCATATAAAATACAGGTTGCCATTTTTTGAAATGTGAAAAATAAATAAATAAATAAA
>VZTO01009938.1:50326-84493 GCA_013400615.1 Syrrhaptes paradoxus
TGGCAGATATAGAGAGGGCAAAGATAGACTAATCTCTCAACTGCGCAAGAAAGGAGTGGTGGAACATAGGTTAGTAGCCTAGGGAAAAAATAACACCTCTGCTTCCTAGTCAGGTGGTGAATCAGCAGACCCCACAACTCCAGATGCTGCTTCTGACACCCAGATGGTTCCTTGGTGGTTTTTACCTTTTCCGAACAGGTGTGAAAAATTTGTTTGATGATGAATTGCATTGTTTCATGGTTGAGTTTTCAGTTAAAGAAGAGAAACCCACTAGTGCTTTTTCACCTGAGAATCTTTATCAGGACCATTGACATAACCCAACCATTAACCACATTATCTTCAAGGTTCATTGTTTAAAATAGCTTTCTAAGTTTCAAAGCAAATGCACCGGGCTGAAGAAAGGCCCTTAAAAGAACAATTCTCAGTCATATTTTAATTTATATGTAGCTGAGTACAGTAGAGTCCTGCAAGTGTCCACATTGAGAATGATACTTCCCATGAGAGACCCTTCCACTTGTGACTTTGAAACTGGAGTTTAGATTCCAGCTTAGCTTAAATGTGAGCTTTCAGTTTGACACTAGTTTCAATAGGATTAAAGGTATGCAGGAAGCTGCCTACAGGCTTGACTAGCTTTCTGGAGCAGAACACAAGAGAGACATCCTGAAATGTATAGTTTTACAATTGCTCTACAAGCTGGGCACTTCTTCCACTGAGTCTAAACTAATTCTGTGATGTAAGCACACAAGAGCAGCTACACCATCTCACACTAAAGGTCAGTCTAGCCCTATTGTAGATCCCCGCGGAAGAGCTAGGGAAAACATTCAGGGATACTTTCCCAGAATATTATCCCAGCTGCCAATAATTTGTAATTTAGTGATGTTCTAAAGCAGACTTAGAATTTTTGTACTTAATAGCCCTCAACGGATTTTTCCTTCATGAACTGGTCCAGTTCCTTCCTGAAGCCAGATCCCCCACATCCTGTGGGGAGCAGTCCTACAGCTTAACAACATGATGTGTGAAGGGTTGTCTCTGGGCTTGCTTCCTGATCTTTTCCAATTATGTCCTCTTGTTCTGCAAGAAGTAGTGAACAGTCACTACTTTTCACTTTCCTGGTATTGCTTATGATTTTATAGACTTTTATCATTACTGTGTATTCTCCAGACTGAGGACTCATAATTACTTAGTAGTTACACATCAGGAGCTGTCCATACATTTTCTCACCCATTCTCCAGCCTGGTGCTCTTGTTTAGCTGACAATGTGATCTCACAGGCTGGATTTAAACTGTATGGCCAGATCAGCTCTGTTAGAAAGAGTTTCAGCAGTCCATATAGGATCTTCCTACAGAACTCATGCCAACTTTGATTCTTCTGCAGGAATTATAAAATTGGTTATTTTCTAAATGAGCATCTCTCTACATATCTTCATGCTCTTTTCTTATGCTGGGACAAGAAGCAGAAGTACACAGATCTTCTATACTAATACTGAGAGAAAAGGGGGGTGATGAGACCTTGGTACCATGTTGTACATCAAAATAATCATGAAATATTTATTTTTTTTAAGAATCTGCCACTGAAATGGCACAAAGACGCCTACTGTGTCTAGTTCTTAGACTGCTTCAGGCTTTCACTCTCTCTGTATTCATGTGTTGTTTTCTACCTTATCCTTTGTTCATGAGCTATTTGGGACATGTATAACTCAAAGATGCAAGAGGCCAGTGTAAGGTCCAACATAAATAAAAAAAATTAATAGCAAGTTTTTAACCAATTGATTGTCTCTCTGTATTCAAAAGAACTTCTGTAGCCTAGGAACTTCACCTGCTTCTGTGAGTCTGACTGTGACCATTCCCTTCCAATGAGAGTCTAGCAGTTTACACTGCCACTTCCCCACATCCTCAATCACCCTGGTCAAGTAATTCCCTCGTTACTTATAGTTTGGAAAGGAATGACACGGATAGTGTAAATGTTATTCAAATAATAGCAGGAAATTGCTTATGATTTTACCAGAATAATGTTTCATAAAAATATTGTCAGTTCTGATCAATTCTATGTTTTATGGTTAGTAACACCTTATGTCTTTCTATTAGCAGTTTGTGATCTTAAACCTATGCAACTTTAACTAACTTAGTAGGAAGATACACTCAAGACTTAAAGGCTGACGTATTACAGAGGCACCATGCTGTGTATAAATGTAAACCATTTAGGGGCTGGTTTTGTAGTGGAAAGGAAGCAACAACAAGCATAGGTCATCATGTCTCAGAGCTGTTTCACACAAGCTTGTATATAAAAATTATTCTGTCCCTTGTGGATGTTGAACAATGATGATATAATGAGAGCTTAAATGAATATATGCTTATCAGCTTTTATATATATGTCACTATTAGTACATTTGCCATAGGCATTTAGAGGAAATGGTTGGCTGTTAGGCAACTTCTATGTTTTAAAGGATGTCTTTTGACGCCCTTTTTAAATGATTGATTTTTCACTTACAGCCATGAAGAGTTCTTTAATATTCTATTTCCTTTTAGGATGTCCCAGAAATATGGGACAAATTTTCATCTGTGGTTAGTTAAATAAACATACGTGTCTAAGCATCTTGGTCTCAGTCGTGACTATGCTGTGGTAGGGAATAAAAGGATGGTCCGGATCCCAAAGAGGCAGCAGTCTAAATTAAAAAACTGAAGACAGATAGGTACAAGTAAGCAAACATACAGACTACACCAGAACAACAAAATTACTTCTCCTGGTAGTTATGAATCTATTAGGTCAAAATGCTTTGAAGAAATCAATATGTGCTTTCAAAGTTTTTGAAGCCATGTCATTGACTGTACTGGTCACCATTGAAATATGTGCAGTTCTTTTTGTCATCTAGTGTTGCCATGGAGTAGTTGGAGGACAAATTAATCCATGGAAACAGCTTTGGAAATGCTCTATGGGAGAACACAGCTCCATTATTGAGGTGAATGTGTTAAAAGGGCTGAACTACATCCTCTTCTGCAAGTCTGGGGTGGGTTTTTTGCCAGAAAAACACTGAAGGTTTTTTTACGTTAAGAAAGGTAAAGAAAAGAACTGTTGAAGTATTGAATAAATTTTTTCATCAAAGCTCCATGAATTTAGCCAGTAAACTCTGATTAATTTCTTGTCTGAAAATATAATCTTCTGCATTAAAATTTTGAAACACTCATCTGTGTGTTCTGGCCCATGTTTTTGCAAGTAGCAATGAGAGATGAGAAATTTCACCTAAGCAGGAGGACTGTTGGGTGAAGAATGATTAGCCACTAGAGTTTATTAATAGTGTGCCAGGATTGTGTCTTGCAGACACTGCCCATAAGGAAATGAAGCTGCATCAGCCAGAAAACCTCCTGATAGCTTTCAGAGAACAGTAAGAGTATTATTTTTTAACTCTCCTTTGTACATAATTGAGAGGGGAGTTTCAGCCAGGTGTGTGTATTGTTTGAAAGAAAGGTACAGGAGCAACTTATCTTCACCCTAAGCCAGTTTTTAGACAACTACAGCCAATCCTGGGGAACAGGAAGATGGAAAGAGCAACAGCATTGGCTAACAGGATTCCAAAGAGTTCTGTTCACGAACACAGAAACAAGGAACACAGAAACAGTTTTAAGTTATAGAGTTTCAGCAAGGTTATCTTACTAAACCTCTCTAGTGGTTTTCTCATACAGTGTTACCACCTGAACTTAGTCTATAAGTTTGTTAAGTCAAGGGCAGTTTCCAATTAAGTAATCCCCCTTCTGGGCTACGTCCACTGAGCACTATTTTAAGACAAGTGATAAATTAAAACATGCAGAAGATGATGATTCTTGGATAAGCTTATTTGCAGCCATTTCATTTGGGTTATTTCAGCATAAATTTGTTAGTAAGAAAGTTAACATTTTATCCTGTAGAATATCATCCCTTTGTCATACACAGGATCTCATTAATGGAAGTTAGGTACTTGCAGTGGAGGCTTGTATCACCATTAATATAATGGCATCTAGGATCCTAGTTAACCAAACACACCACAGTAGTAGTCTTGTGTAACAGAAGAAGAAATGTCAAATGTGAAGCTAAAACCCTTATGGACAGTCTAGTCATACTGATTTGTTTCACCTCCAGCCACTGCATTAGGGACCTCACAAAGATAGTTCATTAGGATCTTAGAGTGGGAAAGGAAGGAAAATATCTTTGGGAACTACAATCCTGCACAGTCAGGGATCACTGTACCAGTATTAAGCTAGGAACCCTTGCACTTGTGGCTGTTTTCATTGACGTGGGTTTATTGTTCTCTACCTTTGAGAAGAAATTAATGGATGCATTTTTTTTTCCCCTGAACAGGATTTATGTTCGGCAGTTTTAAACAAAAGCCCATGGAAAGAAATTAACATTGATTTCAGTGAATTTGGGGCTGGGGCCAACTGTGTGTGTATCCCAACAACAGAAGAAGGACCACATGCTGTCTTCTGCTGCTCCTGTGCTCAGGTGGAAATCTTGCAGATATCCCGCACATGTGGGCAGGACAAAGCATGGCAGGAGAAGAGGCTGGACTGAGGTTAGTTTTAGCCCTAACCACTTAAGTTTAATCCATTGTAGCTTAAGTATTAGACCCCATACTTCGTTTCTGATATGATCCACATGCCAACAGTTAAATTTTCATCATATTTAGGATGAAAAATGACTTAACCTGGATCATTTGACTTTGCCACCTGCATGACCCAAATCCTAGTTTAATTACTCTCTTTTGGAGGTCAAATCAGAGACTTGGTCCAGAGCTAACTGACAGGCTTAGGTCATATGCAGACGTTCTTGTGTTTTCCTCCTGTGTCCACACAACAGTCGTGGCAGTTGGGTCCATGTGTCCACCAAGGGCTGGCATTAGAGCAAGGTGCAATTATGGCAGTGTATTCACTGCCAAAACAGATGTCCTTGTCTGCTCTGTGGTCCAGCCCATAGGCCTCCAAATGGCCCTTCTGATGTAGACCTTTCAAAAAGCTCCAGTTAAAAAAAATAATTACTATATAATACATTAAAAACTCTCACCTACAGTTACTTGTAGAAAGACTTTAACTTCCAGTCTCAATTGAAATTTAATATAACAAGGAAAGATAAATCTGTTTCTGACACAAAGACCAGGAAAATGAATGAGAAGATATAAAAACGTCCCTTCTGACCAGAAAGTAAAAATAAAGTAGTGGGAAACAACCTTTTTTTCCTTAAAAGCCTGCAGCTTCTAACCTGCTGGGAAGGAGGAAATGCTCTAAATTCTTCCCTGGTTAAAGTGTTACAGCAGAAAGGGAAGATCTTGACCAAAGGGACATGGAGGGTCCTGCATTTGACATTTATGAGTGGGAGGCAGCATAACCAGATGTTCATAAAAGTGCAGCTTCCAAATTGAGTTCCATGAAGCCAAATATCTCATTTCATTTGGTTTTCTGTTTCCCCTGTTGACTGAGCTACAGCAGGATCTACCAAGAGGATAATCCCATACTGCAGGGGGCTGGGGTTCAGCAGCTAAGAGGGCTTTTCCACCTCTGACTGCAGTTAATCCTTGAGCTTTTATGTGACAAAGTACAGGAGACCACAAGCTGCGGATGGATGTATCTCCACATCTGACCTATGTACAATCCCACATCAGCCCTATGCAGTGTATGGTCAGACCCCACTTAGAGAAAATCAGCTTAGGTACCAAATCAAGTCAGTACAATATTTTTCTTGCCTTTTACCTGTTATCTGGAGTGTGGCATCTGGAGGGATTGGACTTCACCCACACTACTGTCCTCAGTGTTTCCTCAGCATCTGTAGCTGCACATCCTGCCTGTCTGGGCAGCAAGTTGGAGACACCAGTGCTCCTCAGACTTCACGTAAGGAGCAAAGATATTCTCAATTTCTGGATCTCACTCCAGAGACCTGGCTCCTAAATCTCAAGCATTGCAGCACATTAGTTCTAGGCTCCTAAATTTATTTTCAAATCTGATATTAAGCAACTCTCAGATCTAAACAGTGGTCTTGTTTATCAGCAAGACAGATTACCTCAGTATCTTTTGCTACCTCATGTATGAGGGATCTATTAAAGCACTTGGTGTGGCTTTGCATCATGTGGAAGCAAAGAAATTATTTCATTAATGCAGCTCCACACTCTTAAAAACTACACCCACCACACACACAGAGCCCGCAATTTCCCCCTGCTTTTCTCTCATCTTAGTGGGAACTGAACAACACACACATCTTTGCCACGACTAGGCATACTGAGGCTACTATCATCCCAAATTCCTTTATTCTAGCCCATTGTAATTAAGCATGTGTGCATATGCACATACACATATGTGTGATACAGTGTGTTTGAAAAAGTCTTCCTTTGTGTATTGCTAGTCCCTAGGTGATAGGATTTAAACTATCTCTTCTGCCTCTTTAAACAGACACTGTTCACTGTCTTTTTTTCTAACAGCTGTGGGCCACATCCTGCCAGCTGTTTGGTGGATGTCTGGATCAGCTGTTGGGGCTGCATGTCGGCTGGAGCTGGAATGGGGCCTCTTGGCTCAGCTACAAATGTCCTCACATATCTTGGTTAGAGCTGCTCCTAAACAAGCCTTGTGTTAGCTCTCAAGAAGGAATGAGTTTTGAAGTGAATTAATCATCTCCACAGGAAAAAAAAAGGAAAGGAAAAGACTCACTAAGATGACAGATTGCTCTGAAAGTGAGTTTGGGTTATGTGTGTATGTGTCACCACAGATGAATTTCTTACATCTGTGCAACAAATGTTAAGTATTTCAGGTAGGAACCCTGGTTTGTCAAAGCCCAGCAAACAAGGTTGGTGGAGATTTAGTGCTGAATTTTCAAATCCAGTGGAATGGGATTGGTAACAATATCTTCAACTGCTTTAAGAAGGCAGAGGAGAATAGATGCAGTCTTTGCAAATCAGGGCTACAGGCTAGTCCGAGAAAAGCAGGGAAGAAGACTATCTGAGGTAGAAGGCAAAATGGGACCCTTCCAACTTCAACCTGGTGAAGAGTATAAAGTCCAGGCCAGAGCTGTAATTACTGCACAGGTAAAGCAGGTCAGCTACATGCTCCCCATGATACTGTGGGACTCCACCACTGTGGAACTCACCAGGTACCATGAAACAGCATGTTGTTGCACAGGTAGCCTGGAAAACAAGAATCGAATGCAAGCCAGGATGATGATGGTTTTCTGATGACAGTTGAAATTCCACCATTCTTAATAACTTTGCTACTTTGTCAATATATCTACTTGCTGTGCTTATCCTAGAGCTGCAAAGTGACTGACAAGGCTTCCCAGGTGTCTAAAGCATGGACTCTCAACTCTCCAGTTGTCAAAACATGTAGCTTCACCTCTGACAGCTTCTTTGGTACAGTTTAAAAACTGTCAGAGCAAAACTCTGTGGCATGTTGGAAAATGGCAATGCAAGAACTGCAAACCCTATGCTCAATGTGATATGAACATCAATAACCAAAGACTGGCTTCCTCAAACTCAGACTAAAACATTCCTGTCTCTGTGTCATCGTATTATTCATATTCGTTGCCAGGAGGAGGTGAAAGGAGTCACTGCCTGCCATCTAAGAGCTGGAAGTTGCCTTCAGATTGCAGGCCCTCCCATATACATAGGAGAACCGTTCCTGGTCAGACACACCAGCTCTTGCCCATCCCTAGTCTGTGGGTTTCATGACAGAAGGGTGACAACTGCGAGCTCCCAGCTCTGCCCTGCTTTTACTTCAGGGAAGAATGGGGTTGGGGATGAGCAAGCCTGTCAGGGATTAGGTTGGGGATTCCTTTTCCATTTTTCCTTTTTTTCTCTCTTCCAAAAGATAGGTGCTTTCCACTGTGCCTGTGGCAACATAATCCACCACGGAGCAGAGCTGAAAGCAGCAGCAGCACAGCCTCATTTGTGTGCACACATGCTTCTAAGAGTTACCTCCTGCTACAGTCCGTATATGCTGGTGTCACCCACATCAAGGAGGAAGGTCAGTCAGAGGCATGCCAGCTTGTTCTTTTCCCTCTGTCTTCGCAGTACAATGCAAATATGGCATAAGGCCCCTTTCTGCCAAGGGCAGCATTCTGCATGGACAAAGCAGGGTGGAGCATGTCTTCACCCCTGGACAGAGATGAAAGGGTTCGTTAGAGAAGGCAGAGGAGAAAAAAATCTCTGCTCTCTCCATTTCTGATTGTTTTGTTGTTGTTGTAGTGGTTGCTGATTTATGTCTGTCTTCGAGCTCTTACAGGCAGGGACTGTTTTACCCTCTGTGCTTGTGCAGTGCTTAAGACCACAGCCACCCCACTCTGTCACAACAACAGTAACAATAATGGGATTAAATGTGAAGATTTAATATGCTACATATCAAGCAAGCCTGTGTTTATGCAGAAATCACCAGTGAATGCATGTGGAGAAAGATCTCTGTGAATGTGGTAAGTACTATCTGAGCAAGGAGGGACCTATGGAGAACTGACTCGGTAGAAAGCAGGATAGTAGCAGAGCCTACGCATGTGGCCAGAAGGAAAACAAAGAGACTCTGGGAGCTGAACAAGGTCCATTGTTTTCCTCCCACCAGATTTTTTCTATTTTGTATTTGTTTCTAGTGGCAGACACACAAATGTGTGAGGCTCTTTTCAACCTCAGTCATGTCACAGACAAAGCAATTGGATAGAGATGAAGGGAAGTGTGATGATTCACAAGTAAGTCCCATGGAAATTCTTCACTTCCCAGTAGGAGAAGTTTTAAATCTGGAGGTTATATACCTATATATGTGTGGGTGCACTTATGAAAAAGAGATATTTCAGGTGTTTTCCTTTATGTAACCATGAGCTCTATCCAATCATCTGCTGGATTAAAGCCAGCTGAGTGAAAGAATATAATGAGGAAACACGCAGAAGATGATGCTTTTAATCCTGGCAAGCTTTTCATTGTTCTGATTTTCTCAGCCGTGAACCCTCCCAGCTAGCATTTATCCACTTATCGTCTGCTCACAAAATGAGCTTTCCCCCAGTTCTTCAAAAGACAAAACTCTCTTCCACTACCAGAGCTTAACTTTGATCTCCATGCTCTGCAGGGCACTTACCAAACATAAGTGCATTTTAGAGATGTCCACACCTGTTCACGGTTTAAAATTCCACATCTGGTTATTTCATACTACATCAACTGTATTTCTACATCTCTCACTACATCCTTCTCTCAGAGCTGGCACTCCCAGCCTCTCAGCATGCAGGGCACAGCTGAACCAGCAATATTATAACTTTCTGATTTTAATGTCTGGACACCACTGCCATTTCTCCCTCTATTTATTAGCAGTGTTTTTCTGCAAGCTCAAAAGGGAGGGCTGTAGCATGCTTTCTTCCCCTCCCTTTCCTACCACAAATGTGCATATTGTCACTCAGGATTTTGAAATTTGGTTATTAGGTCAGTGTGTGTCAGGAACAGACCTCCATGAGCTTCTCAAACAGGGACCAGGAGGATCTTGTAGTTGCAGTTCAATAGTTTGAATGGAAAAAGACAACCCCCTCAAAAAAAAGTTTGGGTGAAAATGCACATCCTGTCTGTGAACAGAAGGGCATTAGGGGTACTTTCCTATGTGTCAGTGAATTCCAGAAGATAAATGCCAACTTCACTGGATGAAACAGAAAGTGCTTAAAAACCAGCAAAGGAGGCTGAGGTGGGTGGCCTAATCCTTCAGCTGTCTCCATAAGTGTTCTCACTCCTGAAGTTTTCAGAGATTTTCCTTCAAGACTAGTCAACAGCCTGATAGCATTTCACTATCAAGTGTTTTCTCAATGTCTCCTGTTACCTTCAGAAACCATAAAATGAGGGATTTTGTCTCTTTCTTCTGTTTGCATACAGCTTCCAGTCACACAGTTTCATTTAAGGCCATCAGAGGCTGGCAATGACACACTTTTGATTACTGATAGTTTACATGATTTCCTGTATAAATCAGTGGAGTTAATAATTGCGTAATGAATCTGTGTCATGTCTCTGCAATCACATTCTTTTTGCCATTGATTGCTCTTCCTTGGAATGCGCTGTTTTCTAGGACTTCCCTTAGTAAGATGACCATTGTCCAGTGAAATTTTTCAAATTAAAAAAGCACCAAACCCAAAGTTTTTCAGGAAATAGTCACATTTATTGCTGTTACCACTCTGTTATTACTCTAGCTTCACATCCTGTTTTTTGCCCACTCTCATATTTGCACTCCTGTTGGCATGTTGACTCCTGATTTGAAGATCAGTCCTGAGTTTGTTTCTTTGCGAGTTCTGAGATAGTTTTCCACTATGTTCTCCAAGACTTCAAGTGGCATGGTTATCTCAACACTTGTTCCTCTGAGTGCACTTTCACTTAGACGTGTGTTATTACAACTGTTTTGAATCAAAAAACAACACCTTTTGCAGGAAGTCTTTGGACAATTTTATCTTAAACAGACCACAGAGTTACTTTTATACCTTTCTTTTAGTATTTAGGCTGCTCCCAAAAGTTTATTATTTTAAAATTACTGTTATCCTGAAGGGAGATAAAATTGCATTAAAAAAATCTTTGTAACTCAGATGTGCTAGAAGAAATAATATGGTTCTCACAGCAGGTCAGCTGTGTGAGGACAAAGTTACAAAAAGTAAATTTCCCTAAGTAGGTACAGCACAATCCAGCACAAAAGAGAGTAGATTTAGATTAGCTATTATGAAGAAATTTTTCACTGTGAGAGTGGTGAGACACTGGAACAGGTTGTCCAGGGAAGTTATGGATTACTAAAGCAGGTCTTCAGTCTCTACTCAGAGCCTTTTCTTTCCCAGTGAAGCTGAAAACACAGCCTAGTCTCTACCCAGAGGGAATCCAGTCCTGGCCAGAGATGACAGAGTAAAGAGCAGTGGGCTCCTCTTGACCTACCCTGACAGAAGTGTTGGGTGATGGGTTCCCATAGTTTACTTGAGGTAGGTTGGACCTATCACTTGGCAGTGTTGGAACTGTCAGAGCTCTCCCTGGACATTGGTAATGAGGAGGAGCTGAAGGGTCTGGAAGACAAAGTCTGAGCTAGAGTTTTTTATTCCTTTGCTAAAGGAGTTTAATTCTGAGATAAAAGTGACAGCATCCTGATACCTATGAGTAGCTTGTCTTCTGGAGCAAAGTAGGGTTTGTTTTTTATCCCCTTTACAAATGCACACAGAGAAGCTGACGGAGAGGCAGAATTACTTGCAGTAGATCCCATTGCAACAACAGAAGATACATTTCAGTGGATGACCAATAAGAAGCTGCCTCCCTGCCTGACACTAATCCTTTGTAATGCAATAAAACCTTCCTTGTTTATTTTTATGTTAACTAAATGCTTATCAGTGGGAGAACAACTCCTGAATCATCAGCCAGCCTCCTGTTAAAGGTCGCACATTGCACTGTGGTTGGGGAGGCAAACACAGGCTACAAGGCTGTCAAAAAAGCCAAGCCAGAGTAGTCAGGGATCAAAGAGTCAGGGACTCTTCCAGGAGCACCCTACTCTGCAGATCTCACCAACTGTGCACAGAAAGCAGCTAAAACCAAGGAAAAGCCTCAGCAGGAGGGCGATGAAGATTTGCCTTTCTCTTCTCTATAAACTATTGTTACACTACAGGGATCTTTGATCTCACTGCAAGGGATGGAAGGGAGGGAAGTACTGGAGGACTCTTTGTTCCTCTTAACACTATCTCAGTTCTTCATCTGAGATGCAGCATCAAGCTTAATTCAAAGACAAATTGTGTGAACTCCATGTGTGTTCCTAGCCCCAGAATCAAGGATATTCTCAGATGTGAATAGATTACAAAGCACCATGGAAAAAGGGAGTGAAGTTACATTGCTGTTAGCAAAGTACTAACCTGATACTCTTAAAAATTTTAATAGCTTCATATTGTAATTCCTCCCTAAAACTGCTGTCTTTGGTACAGACAGAGGACAGACAGGATTGCCTTTTTATCTGCTCAGTTCCCTGTGATCTAATGGGAGTGGCAGTGATGTCAATGTAATGCCCTGAAAAATAATAATGAAGGTTTAAAAAAAAAAAAGTTGTAACACAAAGGAATGCCATGCTCCTTACCTGCTGTAGAAACTTGGAAAGGGAAAGGGAGGGGAAGGGTTTTTTGCTGCATTTTCCAGAGTCCTTAATCAAGATCATGCAACTAAAAGGCTACCAACTTAAAGACGGATGCAGGTAAAGCTGAAAAGCATTGTAAATGGCCTGGAACTGAAGGAAATATGCAAGGCCATTAGACCATAACACTATGCTAAGGTACGTGGCAAATAAGGAAGTGACTGGTGGCAGCCAGCATGGCTTCACTAAGGGCAAATTGTGCCTGACAAATTTGGTGGCCTTCTACAATGGGGTTACAGCACTGGTGAATAAGGGAAGAGCAACTGACATCATCTACCTGGACTTGTGCAAAGCATTTGACACTGTCTGGCATGATGTAATTCTAAATTGAAGAGACATGGATTCGATGGATGGACCACTCGGTGGATACAGAATTGGCTGGATGGTCACACTCAAAAAGTTGTGGACAACAGCTCAATGTCCAAGTGGAGACTGATGATGAGTGGCATTCCTCAGGGGTCGGTATTGAGACCGGTGTTGTTTAACATCTTTGTCGGAGACACGGACAGCAGGATCCAGTGCACCCTCAGCAAGTTTGACAATGACACCCAGCTGTGTGGCATGGTCGACACACCGGAGGGAAGGGATGCTATCCAGAGGAACCCCGACAGGCTTGAGAGGTGGGCCAATGCAAGCCTCATGAAGTTCAACAAGGCAAGTGCAAGATCCTACACATGGGTCAGGAAAATCCAAAGCACAAATACAGGCTGGGAGGAGAATGAATCGAGAGCAGCACTGAAGAGAAGGACTTGGGGGTGCTGGTAGATGAGAAGTACAACATGAGCCAGCAATGCACACTTGCAGCCCAGAAAGTCAACCGTGTCCTGAGTTGCCTTAAAGAACTGTGACCAGCAGGTCAAGGGAGGTGATTCTCCCCCTCTGCTTACAAGGGCTCGTAGTGATAGGACAAGGGGCAACGGCTTTAAAATGAAAGAGGGTAGATTTAGATTAGGTATTAGGAAGAAATCTTTTACTGTGAGGGTGGTGAGGCACTGGAACAGGTTGCCCAGAGAAGTTGTGGATGCCCCATCGTTGGAGGTGTTCAAGACCAGGCTGGATGAGGCTTTGAGCAACCTGGGCTAGTGGAGGGTGACCCTGCCCATGGAAGGGGATTTGGAACTCGATGATCTTTAAGTTCCCTTCCAACCCAAACCATTCTGTGATTCTGTGATTTTATGACTGTCAACAGTACTTGAGGATGGGGGGGAACTGTGCCTAATATTAAGAGGCACCACTGTTCTCCATGGAAACAAAGTAGGAAGCCAACTATTAATCACTGATATTGGTAGGAGGTGATTTTGTCAGGATCCCTGGTCCCTAGCTGCACAGCAGGTGTTATAACTTGCCGGAATGTTCCTGGAGTCACTGGAAGACCAATGGCCAACAGCTGGCACCTTTAGAACCTATTATTCCCTTTCCTACCTCTGCTGAACTAGAGCTTTCTGGAACAGTATGAATTAATTCCCAACAGTTGTGAATCCTGCATAATTCATCTATTCATGTGCCTGTAAAAGGCATTAAAATCTAAGAGTCTGAAATAAAAATGAGTGTAATTGCACCTGTTTTTAGATTCCTTCCCATTCTGCTCTACCATTTCATTTTTACTGCCATCTAAATGGCACATTGTTTAATTGAAAGCTCTGAATTGCTGATTGCTGTTACAATGCAACTTCTCAGTAGGGAAAAATATACCCTTTGTAAATTATTTGTAAATTAAGTGGTATCTTTGCTATGCACCGTCTTAGATACGGATGTGGAAAGCCAGAATTAGAGCTGTGATGGTGCCTATAACTTCTGGCTTAATGAAGATACGTAGGACTGGTTTTAGTCAACAAATTGTGTGAATCCTGTAAGAGCTCTGGCATGTACGGGGACACACAGCACACATTTCACCAGGACTTCTCCCATGATGGGTTAATCAGCAGTTAGTAGCCTTTACAAATGTATTAATTTGTTTAACCATCACTTCAGAAATTGAACATGGTAAATTTCCGAAAAAAAAAAAGACAAACATAAATCAGACATAAGATAGCTTGGGAAAGCGGCACACCATAGAACTTATGAATCCAGCCAAAGGGCTGTTGGTCACACCACATGAGTGATGCTCTACATATGCAGCACAACATCGTAAGTCGCTGCTGTGCAAAGTGCTATACCTAGATGCAATAAGATAGCTCTCCCCTAGCAAGAGTAGTAAAATGCAGGTGAGGTCAACTGAGGGAGCTCATGGTGTCAAACACCCATGATCAGAGAGCTAAATGGTGAGTTTATACTGTGGTCTCAATATGCCACCTCCAGAGGTTTTGAGACAGTGGGAAATGCTTTCCCAGCAGTGTATCCATCTGTGAATCAGGGTTCTTTCTGCCAAATATCACTTCTAGCAAGAATTTTACATGTTTTGGAATCAATTTTAAAGGAATGATCAAACATAAGACTCAAAGGCTACTCTTAATATAGGAAATATCCAGTAGGGACAGTGGAAATGGCACATAATGGTCGTGCTCAGGATTCCCTAAATGCTCCTTCTATTATTATGATGGAATTGAGCTGTTTGGGTTGTTTTTTTACTTCATTCCTGATCCAAAACTTTGACCAACATTTGCAAAAACAATAGATATCTGACCTGGGTTCAAGCTGGCTTTGATTAGTCTGTGGTTTTGATAATTCCTTCATCTTTGCTAAATTTGTGCCTGAAAAAGGGCACAAAATTAAATGCCTATCAGTTGTTATGCATTTTCTTTTCAAATTTAGAAATATCGGGTTCACCTGAATACAAACCTTATGGAGAGGTCATGAGAGGTGACATTTCTTGTGATATCTCTGGGAAATAAAACTGCTGATACTTTCACATAGCTCTAGTTTCCAGCCACTGTTATGTTTTAATGATATGATCAATAAACATATAGATAGAAGGGACATTTCCTACCACAAAAAATACAATAGCTTGAAAGATGAGAAGTGGTTTCTGCATCCCTTTAACTGGTGGTTAACCTCATCAAATTACTGCACCTGCCAAGGCTGTGAGAACTAAATACAGCTGGTGTCAAAGTCTGGCCAACTGAACCCAACCCGATGTTAATTTGAGCAGATAGAAGCAACCACATGGGAGACTCTGGCATGACGTGATGAGACTGTGCTTCATCACAGGCTGGAGTGACTGGTCCTGAGGTACAGAAACTAGGGCAAGATACAGCTAATTGCTTCTTTCTCTTCATTGAATCCAGCCATGACAAATCCACAAAATCAGGAATTAGTTTGGACTGTGAGGGACCATGTCCAGGAGGCTTCAGGAGGACCAGGAGACTACTTTCACTTCGAAGCCCCTCAGAGCAGTTAAGTTGTCAGATGGAGACAAGGAAAGAAGAAAGGGCCTTAGGGGATACCTTGTCTAGGCATCCCCTAATCAGAAAAACTATACAAACAAAATAATAAACAGAAAGCATGGTCTTGGAAACAAGCAGGCAAGGAGAGTTTTGAGAAGGAATGTGATGAAGAAATGAAGTAGCCGATCAGATATACTTTGAGGAGAGGCCCTATCTGGGATGCTGCTTTTATTGTTCTGTTTGGTTTTGCTTTTTTCAGCAAAAGAGCTTGTTTGAAAACTAAGCTAAGAGGGTGAAGGAGACCAAGAAGAAAACTCAGGGCACCTCCCTTTATTTCCTTCCGTGGCTTACCAGAAAATGACCTGTACTAATTCCTTCAGCAAGCACCACATAATCCCTTCTTATAAGGAGTTTCTCCTGAACATCTTGCACAGTCCCAAGAGTATCTTGCTTGTCCTGCACTGAGCACAAGATGGGCAGGAGAGGAATGCTGAGCTAGACAGACATTTATTTTGACCATGCACACAGTTCAGCTCTCATTGACTCCTCTGAGAATTCATCATATTTACATTTTTGAAGCCTGAAACAGAAGCTTCTTAACGAATATAAGGAGTGTAACCAGCCCGTCCCTCTTCCTCCAGTGCTGCATAATTTCCTATATTATTTTGTTGTTCAGTTTTAAATGACATGAACATAAGGTTACCAGACCTCTGAAGGTCTGGTAGCAGTTCTGTAGCAGATGAGGGAATGAAGTAATACACACTTACACAGCAACCTGTGATGACAGAACATATCTGCACGTACATAGACATGCAATGCCTTCTACCAGATGGTTAGAATTACATGGTCACTTTATCTGTGAGATGTGTCCTCTTATGTATATGCAGATTAGGTAGAGATATTAGGCATAAATTATATAGATGCAATAGAAGGCAACACTGAGAAAATTCAGAATTAGTAATGTGTTTACAGTTCATATGCATGTTTTTTTCTGTTTCTGAACTGGAGCCACTAAGCAGTCACCCATGCATAACTTTCTTCTTCTGGCCATGTGTACAATAAGGGAGCATGCATAACACGGATGTGAATCCTCATTGCCCTTCCCTATTCTTCTCTCACAGAATCCCATGACCACATTGTTTACAGTTAAAAGATTACTCAACACTATCTTAATGTATAACTTTTTATGAATACTGAGGCTGTATTTGCTTTGCCAGAGCAAGAAAATCCTCAGGATTATGTCTCAGATTGGAGAGATGTAAATCACTGCAATGTACTTATAGTGCAGCACCTAACAACAAGGAAGACACATATGATGGGACCAGATGACCTCTTAAGGTCCATTCTAACCTGAATCATTCTAAGATTTATGATCTTATGATTTTAGGGGGCAAAAAGCTAAGCTGGGTGACTGCAGCATGAAAACCAAAGAAAGCAGCTTTTCCTTGTATGCCTGTCTCCTCATGTGGCTCCCATTATTTCCTTCACACTCTTTTTCTACTCCCCTGCAGGGAAATCTTGCATGTTTTCTTAACTAGAATTTCTCAGGTAGAGGAGATCCATGAGAAATGGAAATTTTATTACAGGTTTGGTGATATCCTGTTTCTCTTAGCTGTTCTGAAGCTATATCTGGATGAGTTAAAGATTTTCCACCTTCAGCAGTCAGAAATCAAGAGAAGGAGAGTCAAATTCTCCAATGCTCTTTTCTGCTCCCCATGACCACCTTTGCTGTGGCACAGGTATCACCAGTGCAGGAAGCAGCTCAGGTTGCTCTGAACTATGGATGGCTCTGTGCCCCCATCTCTGAACTGCCACCTCAGCAGTCACACCTATGTTTTAGCTCAGTTTATAAATCTCAGCCACGTAAGGTGGTTAGACCGCAGTAGAAGAGGAAGTTTCTTAATGTACGGTCACAGGACAAAGTCACATTCTGGCGTGTTTCCAGAAAAGCCATAGCTAGATATAATGTTACAGTCCTTTTCGTTTAAGGTGTTAACCAGGAACATGAGAAACCAACCTGCTTCTAAAGCACGTTGGTTAAACTTTACAGTTTGACCTCAGGCCACTAGATTAAAAAGTCCAACATTTTAATATCACAGAAATTTCAGACCTGCCACTCAGTTTCTGCCAGCCCTGAAGGCACCTGAATTTTTTTCCAGGGAAGTCCCTCCAGCAGCTACTTTTCTTTTTCTAGTGATGCGCAAAGCAACATGGTGATCTGCAAAACTTCATCTTCATTCACAATTTGTATACCGCTCTCTGCCCGCACACCTCTTAGGCCCAAGGTGGTGAGCAGCCTGGCGGCAAGGCTGGCACCACTTCTGTCCTCCACGGCCAGCTATTACAGCCTATGTCTGCGTCAGGAGAAACATGGCTTTTCACTCTTCCAGACCAAAGCAGGAACATGATATCATGACTCAGCTCTGGGAGAGTTCTTGAGTCACCAGCCTATTATTTTCTCTTCCTGAGGCTGTACGACCTTGCACACTGTAATAAAGTATTCACGAAGCCACAGGGAGTAAGAGAAAGGCATCCTGACAGTCGTGGTCTTTATTTGAATTAGTGGGGTCCAGATGCTGCCAGGGTGAGAAGTTATTCTAGATAAAGTGGAACTCTTCCAGAAGAAGTACTGTTTTTACTCACTTTGGAAACACAACACTCGATGCTGAAGCCCTGCTCCAAATCAAGCAGAGGTTCGATTTGAAGCTCCCCTGTCCACAAAGAGCCAACTTGACCTAGGCAAAAAAACAAGTTACCTTTCTCTTACTTCTGGCAGCTATTTTGCAAAAACAAGGTTTAAGCCTAAACTTCTTACTGTCTTTACAATCAGCTCATCAGCTAGCCGAGCAGGCAGTATAGTTTGTTCTCAATCCCCGTTCACTCCTGTGCAGAGAGAAAGTCTGTGAACTGGCCTTCAAGTCTCATATGTAAACCAGAAATACTAAAAATTTGCTGCCTCTCATGGGTGTTGAGAAGGAAGATAAGCGATGTGACCTTACACTATACTAATGAAGACCACATAAGTATCTAGAAGATTAAGCAATCCCTTTGTTTTCACTGTATAAGGCTTAAGTGATGTTGCCTGGTTAGATACTCAGCTAGTGTAAGTCCAGGATCCTTTAAGACAACACAAACCTTAATTCATTGTACATTAGGATGTCTATGCTAGCCTGTGATGAAATACTGATCTGTAGACAAAAGGAAAGTAGCAAAAAGTACTTATCAGACAACATCTATTAACCGTTGCCCCAATCTGGCACAAACGTTGGTTAGTCTCAAAATGATCTAACATTAAAAATTTCAGTTCAATTTAACAATTAAGAATTTTCTATTTAGTTGATCCAATCTGTAACTAAAGTGTAACAAGATCCTTTTTACCAGAACTGGATTTTCTGCAATGGCGTTTTTTCCAAAATCCTGGCCAGTTCTGTATATAAACTAGGAAAAACTCTGATCTCTGTCAGCAGTGATGGCTTAAGTAGCTTAGTAGTACTCTCAACAATATTAGCCTCTTTACAGACTTGTTTCTGGCATAAATTTGAGAAGCTTCATGCAATTTTGGAAGAAATAAGCCACAACAGAAGCCCCAGCTGCAGATTAACTTGTCTATTATAAAACTTTTTTTGCTGTGTGTGTCATACTAGCAAAATAATAATAATAATAGTAATAACAGCAACTCTAAAAACTGTTAGAAGTTGCATTTTAGCACTGCCAGCAGCTGGTATAGCAAGCAAGATAGTCAGGGATGGAAACATATCATCAAAATAATGTTAACAGCTTTTGCCGGACTGCTCTTTTCCAGATGCCACAGAGCTAAATGACAGTTGCTAAATATTAGAAAGGGAGAAAAATTGAAGTTGTTCAGTTTCCTAAGCAGTCAACACACCATTTGCTTTACAGTGATTTTGGCATAGTAATTATCTAAACACAGGTAAAAAACCCACATCCCTACTGTAGTCAGAGATTAGATCATATTAAGTTTATGGCACCATAAAAAAGATCTTATTCAGAGTTTTGTTCAGAACATAGAGAAGTTCTGTCAGAACAGATGGGCAGGGATAGTAAAAGCTACATGAGGAGATTATAAAACAACGATGCTGCTGACTTTTAATGGACTTTAAACTCCTATCTTCTACAGACACCACCTTTCCTCCATACTGCAAAATTTATCAATTTACAGTCCATTCTGTACAATGTAGGCAATTCCACAATGTCCAGTAACCTTGCTCAAAATGGCAAAGCCTTTGAAAGAAACTTATCAAGTGTGACTGCCCTGTACAGCTGGATTTTAGTCAGGCTAAAGCAGATCTTAGAGCTGCATCTGCAAGTAGAAGTGTCTATGCACAATGTGATTACAGTCTCTGTAAAAATGGAAGAGGAATGGGAAAAAAATTGTGAAAAAAATGTCAGAAAAAAAAAAAGATCACATTCAGACCTCCTACTGAAGGTGCCAAACTAGGGCCTGTGACTAATTCTCTCTTGACTGATTAGGGATCAAAGTTCTGGCAGCTCTGGATAACAGACAACGACAGTAACTCATTGTTGAGTGAGGGTGTCAAACAAGTAGCGAAGGTATTGTTACACTCTTACAGTAGAAAGTCTATATGCAGCCTATATGGCCTGAAGCTCAGCTATGAATCAGCCTTCTACTGACTTCAAGGGGAATCTTAAAAGCATTAGAAGTGCTGAGCCTGAGTGAGTCAAACAAAATCGAAGGAAATTTTGGATCACTTCTGTCCTCATGCAATGCCTTCCTCCATGATCACCTTTCTTCTTTAAAGCTGGTTATTAAAAAATGTAGTGATTAAAACATGTTAACACAACAAAGATGTGTCATATGCCCTAAAGATTTACAACCTAAAGACCAGATCCTATGGCTGTATTAACATTGGATTGTGTCCAGAGGGTTCTGCATGTATTTGTGTTGCCAGGACACCAAACTGTGGGGGGAAAAAAAAAAAAAAAGCACAGCAAAACTCACAGACAAAAATATATATGTAAGAACTTTTTTCTAGACTTTGCTCCAGAAAGATTATGATGGTCATCCAATGTAAAGATGTCCACACAGTACTCAGTCCTTTAATTTACCACATATCATTTGTATGTACTACAACACATCTTTTGGAAAGATGCCCAGTCTTCACGTCAAGTGTTCAGGAATCTACCACAAAGTGTCACAGAGTGTCCCAGTGGTTGAGACCACCTTAAGTTCCATACAGAGGTTTCCACTGTAAATTTTCTGATTATAAAGCCCAATAATATCAGACAGCCACTTCGTCTTGTCACCTGTAAGCAAATCTTTTTAAGACAGCTAGGTCAAGCCCTTTCTCATTGTACAGAGTTTCTCCACACCCTGTATCCTCTTTAGAACTTTTAATATTGTAACCGTGTAGAACAGGGCTCATTTCAGCTAACATATAGTCATCTAAAAATACCATCTTAGTCACATCACCTCTACGTTCAGGTCAAGAAATCCACCTCACTGCTAGATAGCTGGAGTGAATCCCCCTGTGGAAGTACTAGTCTAACCAGTGACTGCAGAAGGAGTCTGGGTAATAGATTTTGACTAGATATTAAATGCTTCAATCAAGACAGAGCCTGTCCTTTGAGTGTTAACAGTAATCCAGTGGTAGCTATAATACTACCCTAGCAGTTCCAGTCCTGTCCGGAGGAGCAGACATTATTTCCCAGAGAGATCATGGCTGGCCCCCCTTTCCTAATAGCTTGTTCTGGCAGGAACACTTGTACCCAGCCATAGATAAAAGACTGATGGAGAAGAAAAAACTGAAAAAGACAGACTTCTCACATAGCATTTGGAGGCAGCGGAGTTAATTGCTGTGTAATTACCACCCAAGTAAATGGTTTAATGTGGTAAAATGTGACCAGGGTTGTTACTTCTGTTGCAAGCAGTGGCTCATGATGCCATCTGCAACCCATCAACAGATCACATAGTGAATTTGCTGCAGATGTAAAGCAAACCCTCGACATCTCCAAGCATGTTGTTAAAAACCCCCATCAAGTGAATACTAACATTTCTGTTGTTTCAGATGTCACTGCGGCTATTTACACAGGGCTCAATGGTGCCGCACTTGTTCATGCTGATGAGGGAAGAATATGGTTAGTTAAGAGAAGAGCAGGTTGGCAATGGCTTCTGAGGTTAGAAACAAAAATAAAAGGGGGATAAAAGACACATCAGTGTTCAACCATAATTGGAAATCCAGCTATGCTGTGTGGAGAGGGGAGCGATGAGGGGGAAAGGAATGTGGTCTGTCATGAAAGCAGCTTTCTGGCAATTTACTGTGGGATCGCGAACGGTTTCTATAAACAGCAGGCAACTGCTGGATCAGCTACTGACTCCTGGGTGCAATGTGCTCAGTGCCCAAAGCCAGTGGGTGAGTGTGCCAGGTCAGAGGCATAACCACACCAGGCGCCAATGCTCAGATCAGTAAAGCTGAGCTAATGCACTGAAAACGGAGTGAAATCCAAGTGCATTGAGATCTGATGCCAACCTCTCATGGAGCTGCAACATCTTTTGCGGAGCATTGTAAAGGGAGACAGGGCTCCCAGGAATCACAGGGTCTGGGAACAGTCTGTTGCTGCTAGCATTGCAGGGACTGCCACTGTACATAGGGAGAACCTTCATATCTTTTTTTAACAGTATTATTTAATTACCTGCAACCTCCAGTTCAAATGGTCATTGTAAAAGTAATGTTCATAGTGTCACTTTCAATCTGTGCTTTAAAACACTGACCTATTTACTGTTACTGCATCTCTTGTTCCCACACCACATATAACTTGTCCCATATAAGTGCTTGAATTTCTCATATTTTAAGTTTTTTCTATATTTTTTACATTTAAAAAAAAAAATAGAGCTTTTCAGAAGCAACTCAAGGATCCAGCAAGCGCCAAGTCTCTTTAGATTTGAGCTCCTTGGCACCTGAATAGTCTTTGAAATTGTCTCCTGTGGTTCACAGTAACCCAGACACTCAGAAAATCTCATTCAAAGCATAAAACTGAGCTCTATAAAAAGCTGAAGAGCATCTATGATTATCAGCATACATAACTTCATGAGAGAGAAATGCTTCCCAGCTCCACTGACTGTCACGCTTTGAGCCATCTCTCATGTCAGTGGCTGTAGCCTGGTTTTGTTCCTTTGGTTACTTTGCACAGAGTTGTAGGGAGCAGGAAGGAAAAAGAAAACAACCTGCAAAGCAGTTTTATTTTGTTGGTTTTTAAACCCACGTAACAGTACCACCCTGCTATCAATTTTATGTATCTGACAGGGCTGCTGAGCTCCTGCGAGAATCCATATTTGTGCAAAATTTGGAAGTTTCTTAAAGCTTCCAAAGAAGCTTGACTCTTACACATCCAAAACAAGCAGGTACAAGTATAGACACCATTACCTGACACACACACACTTTGCAATAGAATCATGTACTGAGACCAATTTTGACTTAACTGAAGCTAAATTCTTCCTTCAGGTGAACGCAAACACTGAGATGAACAAAAACAATTGTTTTTATTTTGGAGGAAGAAAAGCAGCTTCTGGATTTTCAAGCTGTTTGCTTGATTCATGGAATGGCTGGTTGGGAGAAAGAACTGGTGTGCATAAAGCTGCACCATTTTGCACCATGAGAGAATTTGTCTCAGCAAGTGAGAGACTGATACACAGCTCTCTCCAGCCCAAGGGAATTTAACAATTTCTACTGGAGCAGAAACCTTGCAATGGAGTAAATTGCCATAGTTCAGCTGCTTGCAGTAGCTGAAGAGTTATTATCACAGGTTTGAAGGATACCAGCAGAATGGACAACCTTTAAATTGTGGAGCAATGCTGCACACTTACAACACTCACCCTCGGTCCTGTTTTGTACATTCGATTTTCAATTAGCAAAGGTTAACATATGCTAAGAGCGACTAAGGCATGTACATTCTTGCATTTTTTTCCCTGATATTTCTGATGGCAAATATATTTTTGTTGGAAAAGTGATTCATAACGTGCAATAATGCACAGAAATTTTTGCTGGCATTATCGTGGGAACAAATCAGTGTTATAATAATGTTTACTATCACAAAATAAACTGTAGTAAAAATTACTACATTACTTTATGATCTCTTCCTTTAGAGAGGATTTCAGGAATCAGCTCTTCAGTGGTTATGCACCAGGTGAGAAGTGACACTGCGCATGCTCGAATCATGACAGACCCACTGCAAAAGCCCAAAATGTTTGCTTATTTCTATGACTGTTTTTTTCTGTAGCAGGAAATGGTATTTTGTCATTGGTTTTATTAGTTTAATCAAGCTCTTTTTTTGTTTTTATGATCCTCTCCTAATACGTTTTAAAAGATCTTACAGTAATACAGAATACAAAATATCTTCATTAGCCTTGCATAGCTGTTCTTATCCTTTGTCAGTTTAACACTGCAGCGAATACAGTGACCACAGTGAGAGCTGTCATTCAGGTCAGTTGAGATCCAGCACATCAGACATTGCAGAGGTTGCAGAGGCATATCACAGACTGGCAATGGTAAAGGTCTGAGATGTGAGCAGACATGGGTCATGTCCATCTGACCAGAATCTTTCTGGATTTCTTGTAACAGTTGTAGGAAATCAGCTTGAAAAAAAAAAATACTTTTACTATCTCTAAAATGTAACCAGGTTCTTAACTAGCATCATTTGGCAATTATATATTTTGATGGAAGCTCTTTTAACAAGAATATTTTCAGTGGAAAAATGTGTCATAGAGCTAATCTTTTTTCACTTTAAAGACACATAAGAGAAGACACACATAGCGAGGAGGTGGAGAGATGGCTATTTCACTGCAGAAAATTATGTTCAGCTTCAATGTAAAAATAAAGTTTAGCTATTTCTAAATCAAGCTATTCTGCAGCATTTTATTCCATCAGTGACAGACAGTCTTTTTATACTGAGTGAAGACCAAAATGAAATACAGATATTCCACAATTCTACGTCGGCTGTAAATTCTATTTTCTGACTAAGTCTAAATACAACTGAAATAAACAAATACAAGTGTGAATTCCTTTTATTTTTCTTTCTGAAATATATTGGTTTTGCCTAGAGTGTAAATGAATAAATGGTGTGAATTCATTTTTTTTCTTTCTGAAATATATTGGTTTTACCTAGAGTGTAAATCAATAAATTATGTAAATAAATCTTACAGTAATTATTTTGAGGAAAAACAGAGGACCACAAGAACAGATAAAGACAAATATGTTTATGACATCCTCATTTTATTTTGAAGAAACCAGGAAACATAAAGCCTTCACAGCTGAAGGCAGTTTTCAATTCTAGTGCCTCCCACATATTTTTTTCAGCATTTTTTAAAGTTCACAAATCAAGGTAAGGGTATGTTCTCCTGTTCTTAGTAGGCAAAGCATATAGTTTTACCACAAGGCATAAAGGGCAGCAAAGGTGATCTGCAAATCTCTTACTTGAGCCTTAGTAATTTTAGACAGGTGCCCTTTGCTTGGCAATACTTTTCTTCTTGAAAGAATGTATCTTGGCTCAAAGGGGAAAAAAAAAAGTAATTGTAGACATGTGGCCTTTAGAAAGCCAATGGCTTACAAATTAATTTTACTGGAGGCTGTAGCAATTACAGGACTTCGTACTGCCATCTGCATATTCACCTGAACCTCACCACAGAGTCCATTCCTCTGTCCAGGTTTCTGTTTCAGTTTGTTGAGGAAATGCTGTAGATCCTGACATGTCCTCAAACCAAAATATTGTGGTCCTCTCACTGCTAAAGAGAATCAAACCCCATGTCTGTGTGTTGATATCCAAAGCCTTTCAGAGGTAGGTATGTCTTACATGGAAGCTCACCTTTCACTCTGCAGCTGCCATTTCTTTCTTTTTAATGTTGTCTCTGTTGAGAGCGAGGATGTTGCCAGCTAGGAATGAGCACTTGAGCTCTCCAAGGAGCTTGAAGATGGAGGAGAGAAAGGATGATGTCCAAATGACAGCACATATCTGGGAAACAAGATCTTTTTAGCAAGAGAGGCTAGTTCCAGGGAAAGATCTATCGGCAAAGATCAGGACAAAAGTCCTATTTCTGCTCAAAGAATGAGAGACTGAAAGTAGTTTGAGAACTAATCAGTAACCTAGGTGGTTCAGATCTGCCTACTGCACAGTAAACAAAAGAGCACTGAACTCCTGTATCCAGAGTCCCTTAATCTGCAGGATATGGGAGTGGAACTTATTGCCCACTTTTTGCACACAAAACACCAAGAGATTTATGGTAATTTTCTATATAAAATAGGGCTTTGTTTTCAAAACCATTGTTGTGTTTTTGAGCCTGTCTGAGAGTACAAACACCACACAGCCACTCGCTCACCCTCCCTGCTCCCAGGAAGGGAGGAGATAATTAAAGGGATAAAGGGAAAAGAAGCTCATGGGCTGAGATAAGAACAATTTAGTAACTAAACTAAAATAAAATTGAAATAATAATTGCAATGATAATAATAATAGTAACATATATAAATATACAAATGAGTGATACGCAGTGAAACTGCTCATCACCCAATGACCAAGGCTCAGCCCATTCCTGGTTAATGATCCCAGAGCAGGCAGAGTCCCAAAACTGCAATCCCAGAACAGAGATAAAAGCCCAAGTGCCCAAGAGTCTGAGAGCTGACCAAGAGAACAGGACTCAAGAGAGGGACAGCCCAGAGAGAGACAACCCAGAGAAAAAAGAGATAACTTCTGGACAGATACTCATCTATGTACTGGGCATGACATGCACAATGTAGAACATACCACTGGCCAATTTGGGTCTCAATCCTAAACCTAAGGTCAAATCCTGGGCTAGTACTTGGGGCTGTGCTCCCTCCCAGCTTCTCCTGCACTTGCAGACGCTGGCACAGCAGGGAAGCTGAAGAGTCCTCGGCTGTCCTGGCAACAACTATAAACACCAGTATATTATCAGCCTTCTTAGCACAAATCCAAAACATAACCTCTCACTAGCTACTGTGAAGAAAGTTAACTCTGTTCCAGCCAAAACCAGGACAACCATGAAGCTTTTGTGTGGTGGAAAGAAACATTTCCAACCCAATTCCAATGCTAGCATAAAGAGGAGAGGAGAGGAGAGGAGAGGAGAGGAGAGGAGAAGACAGTTTGTTCTGGGGGGAAAAGAAAGATAAATCCAGTGAGCAATAATACAATGGAAAAGATCTCAGTGTCATCAGCAAACTTAGGTTCTAGCTTATACCATCAATATAATACATCATATCCCCTACAGGATGACCCCCGTTCTGTAATCCTATGTTTGGATCAAAGACCCATGGACAGCACTATACCCCACACCAGAAACTCCTTTGTCTTCAGCAGGGTTGAGGACTGCAGAGGTCACCAAGCTCATGGCAGTGCAGACACCAGGGCTGTGATACCTTTTGAGACAACTACATGATGCTCACCCAGCTATGTCCCTTCAAATCTTGCCTGGGTTTGACGAGACTCATAGTCTGGTGTGGTTTCCTAGGAACCTCACCCACGTAATTTCTGAAACTGCCTACATGAAACATTTTAAACCCAAAGCTAATGGCACATTTTTTGAGAGGTATTAGCATGTCATGATGCCTTCTCATTAAAATCCATTTGTAGCATTTTTTCCAGTTGCGTCAATCTTAACTTTCTGTGCTTCTTAAATATTTGAATTCTTGTAACTTCCATAATGCTTTGGCTTCTTAAATTATCTGCTTTTGAAGTGCCTTTTTTTTCCCTAGTAAATAAACACAAAATTTAAATAATGATTAAACAATAATTCACTGAAGAAGATAGTTGTGGCATGTTGACTCAAATGTGAGTTTATTTTTCATAATAAAATATGTCAATATTTATCCTTATTTAAAGCACAATTTTCTCATATAATAGAGTCAATATAAAGGGAACTATCTATCTTAGAAATATATAAGATGTCATTTTTCATTGTCTGGAGATTGCAAAGCTGAGAAATATTGTAACTGCTGCTATATGAGCACAGCTCTTGAGTCAGCTTCGATAGGGAGAGATGAGATTTTTCCATTAATCATTCTTTTACTGCTACTCAGTTTCAACCATTAACTTGTAATGCCCAGAAGGCTTATAGCACAGAGAATTTGACTGCTGCCAGTGTAAAATCACCAATAAGAGGCTGGGATTTTTAAAAGATCTCTAGCAATTTGCAGAGGTTTTTAACAGCAGAATCCAGAAGGTAAATAATTCTTAAAGGTTTTGAAAATTGTGAAACTAGTTGTAAATTCTCAATATGAATATTGATAACAGTGCTACAATATCTTGTAAAAAGATGCTTACACTCAAAGCCTAGCTGTTTTTTAATAGTAATGAAACCAGCAGCGGCCTTGAATCAAAATCCTACATCTATGCAGATTGAAATAATGAGATATTAAAAATGCAGCTATAAGTGCCAGTATTTGCTCTGTTCCAAACTTTGGGTAACTTTGCCCCAGAGGGTGAAGCCTTGCATTTACAGCTTGGCCATTCAGGGAAGGAAAAGGATGTAGCTCTGCAGATGTCATTGCTTCATGCTTCTCAGCATACCAGGGCAGGCATATAATTTTAAACAACTCAGTTTCTGAATGCTTAGCTTGACAATTTTCAAAGGAAAATTAAATCCTTGAATTCAAGACTGTATTCTTCCTCATATATTTAATTGCATCAAATTGTTTGTGCATAAGTATCGGTGAGTTAGTGCTAATTTAAACAGCTAGGTAACTATTATCACGGCATCATAGAAAATCATAAACATCTTTTTTGTGTGCCACCCATCTGTCATACAGCTAATAATGGCAGCACCCCGGTCGGAAGTAAAATTCAGCTCTAAGGAGGAGTGGGCAATATTTAAGTGATTTAAAATGAGAATTAAATTTGTTGATAACAGCTTTACATTTGAGGACTACTGAAGGAAAGGATAGTGCCTAAAATTGATTTCCCTGCATGGGGTTGGTCCTCATTCTCCATATGTGGTACAAAACACCTTACATAGACCACATGCATCAGCCTGAATTTCAGTGATTGTGAATTCTGAAACATAACCCAAATAAAAGGGCAAATAACTCCAGATGTCTTGAAATAAATCTAGGTTTTCCTCCTCTGGGCTACTGTTTTAAACTGACCAGCTTCTTGGCGGGACCAAAAGTGTATGGTGAATTTGATTTTAAGGTGAATGTTCTCCTCTTTTAACCTAGTTAATTTGTCTGGAGACCTTCCTGCTGATGGCTATCTCAGGCAGAGATTACATTTCAGTCTGGTTTTAAGTGGAGACCCCAAATGGCTCTCCTGGAGAATATGGAGCAAGAAACCTTTCACAGAAAGACAGATGACAAGAGGCAGCTTAACTTTTATTACATCAAACATCTGTTTGTTTTACCAGTGTCCATTGCAGTTTCAGGGACATTAGCAAATTCATTTGTTGCAATTATATGTGATCACTGTGGAATTCTAAATTTGCTTCCAAGCAGAACCAGTGTGATCCTGTGGGAGCTGGTCCGAGTCCTCTAATGTATGGAAGACACCAGCTTCCACCAGGTTTCAATTTGGCTTTGCTTCAATCCCAGCATGTTATAATTCTCAGCTCCACCATTTAAAAGGGAAAACTTCCCTAGTTGCCACCCAGTTTTCCTAAAAGGATGCAACCATTAGGGCTTATTGCCCATCTTCCTAGGAGTATGAACTCCATGCCCAGCAAAAATGATACTTCCAAAACTGCACAAAAGAATAGATTTTTTAAAAGTGGATTAATTCATACTGGTCCCATGGGAGCTTTCCCAGTTGAAATAAATTACTCTGCCACATTACTGCAAAACGTGTAGGCAGGTTTGCTTCACTTCCTTTCACTGAGGCAGAAAGCATTTCAGCCCTGTTCACAGCTTCACTGGTGTACTTCAGAAGATATCTGCAGAAGGCACTTGCAACCAGTCACACACATATGTGAGTGTCCCATATTACAGCCTGACAGCCAGATGTGGCACACCTGCGGTACCTGAGGGAACTCTGACCACAGCACAAGGTTTGCATACTCCCTTGCAGACACCAAACTGGATCCACACAGCTCCTAGAAGGCAGATTTACTGAGGATTTATAAAGAAAATCTCCTTTCAGCTCCATCTGGCACGGTATATGCCATGTGTCACATGCAGGAAGGGAAGCTGTGATGGCTGTTTGGCATTGCCTTGCAGAGCCAGCCAAGGGGACTCCATACCCAGCAGTGTGACATCTCTGCTTTTCCCAGTGTCTGAATTCAACATCATGGAGCATCACGACAGAGCAACACACACCTGATGAAACACCACCACCACTAGAATCAGCATTACTCACACATTTATATCTCCTTGCTCTACTAATCAGGGTGAGAGGACATGGGGATCAGGGGGGCTTGCACAGATTTCATCCCAAACCCCAGATGTGGAATGTGGGCAGCCTACACCATACATACATAGCATACATACATTGTGGATCTGTGGTCATGCAGGTCTCACCAAAGACAGACACAATTCCTCTTCTGGGTTACATGGTTCCCTCCCTCGTGCAAATCTATCATCACCTTCCTTTCCCATTTCTTCACCAGTGCCACAGGGATAGAGCCCCTTTAATGAATTAATCTTGTTTCTGCAGCTCTTAATTTTAATCTTTTCTTGCCATCCTGGCAGTAAGAAAAAGTGGTGCCATGATCATCACGGGTAAATTATTAATGTAAATATGTTATTAGCAGTATGTACTGTATATTAGCAGTATATAAACAGTACAAAAGTATTATTTGAACACACAAAAAATTACACAGGATGGTAGGATCCAACCAGGGCCATGAGAAGAAGAGTGTGACATCCCTGTGAGGATGGCAGCTTGTCACAAGGAAGAGATGGGACCCCAGATCTCTTCTTTTTTTTGGCAGCACCATCTGGAGGAACTGACAAAGATAAGTACTCAGGATAGCACTCTCTTTATTGATCATATCCCTTTCCCTTGGGTATAAAATAAAAAGCACTTAGACCTCAGGTGAAAGAAGTGACCACTTACCTGGAAATATCTCCCAAGCAGGCAGAAAAATTCTTGGGCAATCCTCTCACTTTAAAGCTACCTTCTAAGAGAGAAATTGAGATCAGTTTTGTGGCTGTACAAAACCAATACAAAGATGTGAGGTGAAGAAAGCAAAGTTTTAAGAAAATTGCTAAAGCATGAGCCCTTGTGACCTCCTTTTTTCCCCCAGGCAGTTAGTGATGTTTCACTTTTGTTTTCCTGTTACCAGTAGGATGGTTCATCTTAAATTGAGATGTCAGATCTAGCATAGAAATCAGGTATATGGGTAGAAAGACAGTCATAGCTTTGGAAAACTGTCCCAGAGAGCCATTACCTCAGTGGCTAAGCTGAACAAAACATTAGAAAAGGGAAGTGGAGTTATTTAAAGGAATACAGTCTTTAAAGAAAATCAGCACTCAGTCCTTCCTATTTTAAAATGACTTGCTAATTTAATTCCAAGAGGAATGTGGTATGATGAGCTGGTCAGAGAAACTTCACCTCTCAACGCAGGTAATTCTGGCATTGGGTAGAGAAGACAGTTTTTCTTTTTCCACCACTTTTCAGCTAAAAACACTGTCATTCAACATCTGGGTTGAAAGTTATAATTCCTTTTTTAATAGAAGTGGGTGGAGAAAAGAAGAGTAAAAGATCTCATATCAGGCCAGATGACAGAGTGGGACAGCACTGAACAGATGCTGCTATTGGAGATAGACCTAAAACCCATCACTGATGGGGACCACCTGAGTTCACAAGACAGAGGTGTTGGTACTTTCCCATTTTAATAGGAAGGAGAAGATCTGTGAGAGGCATCAACCAATTTCACTTCAGCTGAACAATTCTTATACTTGCTGTTTCTGTTCTCCTCAACTGCAGATCACTAGACTCTCTGATAAATATGGATGAAGATGCATCGTAGCCTTATAAGTAAGCCCCACTGGCTGTGTGCTAGCACTGTGCAGATTTTCTTGGTTAGGATTGAGGAAGCTTCCACAGTACCCAGATGGGTGCATGCAGAGGCTCAACCCCTTGGTTTGTGGGTAATCTTAAGAAAACAGAGTATTCACAGGTCTGCTTCCAACAGGAGACTGTGGCTTTTCAATAGAGTGTGTTGGATGGTAACCTCCATCATGACTACTCTAACTTTTACTCCCAAATAGTGTTTAGTTATCCCCACAAGCAGATAGAAACAAGTAGACGCAGAACATACCGATGCTTGATGAGCTGCAGGCTAACTCATATTTGCTTAGCCTGAAGGATCTGGCTGTCTCTGTGCCAAGGACAGTAAAGACCTGCCAAGCACCCCAGCCAGACAGCCAGCAAGACAAAAAGATCATAAATGGAACAGGAGAGGGAATCCCTGCCTTAAGCAGAAAAAATACAGCACTGAGGAGGTGGTATTCTGCCGCAAAATGAGGCAAGGGTTTCCTGATCCCACCTTTTAGGAAGCTGGGAGAATAGGGGATGTGATCACTCACAGAAACAAGATGCCTTCTTGAATCAAACTCTGACGTCTTTGCATGAGGTATGATTGCATTGCACGCTCAGGGAGAGTCCAGGGCTCCCTCCCACAGCTCTGCACTGCACCAGCGTTGTGCTGATTGCCTGGTCTCTCACCATTAATCCAAGAAAGACCTGGATAAATATCTTTTGGCATACAGCTTTGCAGACAAGCAAATCTGAGCACATTTGTAAAGTAATTAACTTCCTTACAAATTGCTTGGATTTGCTTCTCTAATCATAAAAAAACCACACAATACAAATAGCACTGGCTTTCTCATTACAGAAATGACCCTGTTGCTATCCACACTGCTGTCATTCTGCTAGGCTAGGCTATAACAATTAGAATTTACAGTCATAATCATCACTCTTCATCCACCCTTCTCAAACATAAACTTCTTGGGAACAGATCCCTGGGTTCAGGGAGACTTGTGAAACTGAAGCAATGTCATTGGGTTGAAAGAGTCAGAGTAGAAATTGCTCTGCTGTCTTCAAAAACAATTGGCCCTTCTTTAGCAATAGCTAACCCACACCAGTAGTTTCTTATCAGACTTGACTGTCATTTACTGCAGGAATCCAGCAAAGAGAATTTCCAGCTTGGAGGCACCAATAAAAAAAAAGTACCCAGGTAAAGCAATAGCTTACCAAAAGAAAAATATAGTGTGCACCCACTGGCTTTATTGAATGCAAACACAAATAACTATCAGGTTGAAAGGAATGGATGGAAAAGGTTGCTATAAAAAATTGAAACTAGATTTTCAACCCTCCTTTTGATTGCCTTTAATAAAGGTTTTGATTATAAGAGCTCATTTGAGAGTCTTATCTTTCTAGTAAATGGTTGACGTAAAGGCTCACTTAAGCTTTTGTATTTATGTGCCAGTTGCCTAGTAAAGAGCAGAATTACTAAAATGTGGTCTCCATGTGATTGCTTGTGGGTCAATTTTTGCCATGCTTATTGCTGAGGAATACAGCTTATCTGCTTTCACTGAGTCTTGAGTTACATTATGTCATAAAAGGTTTTGGTTCCTCTTCACACAGTCTTAAAAGAAAGGTTCCTGATTATGTTCCGCCCCTTGTATTGTTCTTCAGCTTCAAATACGTGCTCCGTTAGTCGAAAAAAGATCCTTAGTATGAAAAGATGGTGCAACATGAATGATTTAAATTGCATTACTTTGTCAGAATAGTGTCCTAAAACTGAATTTTACACTCTGAGCTGTACTCAGCATGGGATTTCCAGTTTACTCCACGTCAGGAGTATATTGTTGACACTGTTGGGTTACTAACCACACACACCTTTTCAAAACATTACTTCTTTTGCTTTTGAGTTTGGGGAACAGTGGTATGGAGTCCAGGCTTCTTGTGTCCTACAGCTGAAGCCAGTATTCTTTCCCCTCTGCATTTCTATCAAGTTTTATTTAAATTCCACCTAAGAAACTGAGGTCTGGAAAGCAATGAGTTCTGGAGAATTTCGTAGGGATCAGAGGGAGAGTTGGGTGTTATTGAACAGATAAATAAAAAAGTCAATAATCCATGTATTAGTTACCCTATACTGTGCAGAATAGTCCCATTGGGTCTCCACCGGTACAGGCAAAGTTCAAGAGAGTAACTCAACATTTCAAAGAGAGTGAAACAGTCATAAAAGTAGAAAGGCTACTAAGCATTACTACTGGTTATAGGATACCCATAAATGTACAGATTAAATCAATAAGCACCTTTAAAAATCAACTAGAACATTGTCATCAATTACAGTAGACCAGATGTTCAGGCAGACAGACATAAAAACTGCAGCACAAAGATTTGCAGAATGTTAGCAAGGGTGTTTTGTATCACAGTCCTTACATTTAAAAACACATGTACTTACTAAAAAGAGTGCTGAATGAAAGGTGAATCACTGTGTATATATCAAGATTTACGCAAACACCTCCTGTACCTACTGATACTGTTTACAGCAAGTGGTTCTAATGCAAAAGCAGTGGTATTCAGCCATGAGTCTAATCTGGTTAAGTAATCTGGACACCCATAAATCCATGGGTCCTGATGGGATGCACCCGCGGGTGCTGAGGGAGATGGCGGAAGTCATTGCTAGACCACTCTCCATCATCTTTGGCAAGTCATGGGAATCAGGGGAGGTGCCTGAGGACTGGAGGAAAGCGAATGTCACTCCAGTCTTCAAAAAGGGCAAGAAGGAGGACCCGGGTAACTATAGACCGGTCAGCCTCACC
>VZTO01009938.1:85285-97670 GCA_013400615.1 Syrrhaptes paradoxus
ACAGTGAGGGTGACAGAGCACTGGAACAGGCTGCCCAGAGAGGTTGTGGAGTCTCCTTCTCTGGAGACATTCAAAACCCGCCTGGATGCGTTCCTGTGCGATCTGATTTAGGTGTTCCTGCTCCGGCAGGGGGATTGGACTAGATGATCTTTCAAGGTCCCTTCCAATCCCTAACATTCTGTGATTCTGTGATTCTGTGATCTCTTTGCTCTTCCACCTCAGAGTGAGCTGCAAATGGTAGGTGGGAAATGGGTTTATGTACAGTGTCACCGATTATTTCATGTGACTTAGTTATGATCAAAATCCACTGGTAATGAATGGTACTGAAGGATCTGAAGAAAAATAGGCAGCCAAACCTCACCCATCACCTCTAGAGATGTTCAGATTATGGAGTTAACTTGATTTCACCTGAACTTTAAAAAATTAATGATTGATAATGAAGAGAATAAAGTACAGAGTTGTCATCCCTCACAATCATTCCTCCCAGATTCACCATGCCAGTTAACCACTGATGCACGCACATACTTAACTGTGATGATGAGAGTAATTTTCGCAAAGTACTGATCACAGCCTCTGAGAGATAAATCTCAGTGCCCAGCACTCTAATTAACTTAATATTTATTAATTTATAAAGACTCCTGAAACAAGCATGTATAATTGCCCTTCCTTATTAATACATTCAAGACTGTTTAATATTTTACTACCATTTAAACAAGAGTTCTAATAAGATACAGTATCAATTAATGGTCCTGTTAAAAGTCAGCTGGTATTTTTACAATAGCAGCAGAACTCCTTGTTATACATTAAACACCATGGAGCAATCATAAGGTTTGTGGTCTTATTTGGAAAGGTGCATTGCAGTGATACACTGCCAAGACTTTAACAAGCATCTCCCACAAGACATTCCTTCCTTAAGAGTAAAAAACTTTTGATTTTAGGCTTGCCCAGAAAAGGAGAATGAAGGAACGGGAATTCCATTATTGTGTTTGTCTCTTAAAAGCAACATGCTTTTCCAAAGCCTTGAGGATGTAAAAGTACTGTACTTTTTGTACAAATTTTTTTGTTTGTTTCTTGGAATGTGTTGATCTGCATTCAGTTTTTTGGGTTGTTTATTTTTCTGGAGAGGTCATCAGTTTGAACCAAATTGGGATTAATGTACATCCCCATCCCTGTGCTCCTCGCTCATGGTGCTCCTCACCTCTGGAAGTGTGATGTAGTCCACAGCTGGGTGAAGGCTGGTGCTGAAAAGCCTTTGTCAGAAGTGGTAACTCCCATCCCATGGATAGAGCGAAACTTGATATCTCACTTGTACTAAAGAAGTCTTGTTTTGGAACTACAGATAATGGCCCAAAAGAACAAACGGAGCTGACCAGAATGGCTTTTTAACAAGGCATGCTGTTATTTTGAAACCAAAGTTTTCTACAGGTGGATTGGTTTCCATCCAACTTTTGTTGGGGTGTTTTCTTTCAAAGCCTGAGACTTGGTGGTGATACAGGTATAATTAAATAGTTGAGTACAGTGTCAGTTAAAACACTGGCCTGTGATGCGAATAACACACCATAAATGCTATACACACAGTGTCACTTATCAGGAGACCTTCAAATTAACCAGACTGAATGATGCATGATGATTTAGCAATCAAACTCAGTTTCTTACTTCAATATTGGCCAATAAACTCATACTCTTACTTACTGAAATAATTGCTATAAACTTTATATGTTAGACACATTAAGCCAATTGAAGGTTTTTATTTCCTTTGTGAACATGTCACATAAATTTCCATAAGCCAGTGAACATTGAAGAGATGAACACAATAAACTGGGAAATGACTTGTTAACTCAGGCATAGTGGGTAGTGTACTCAAAAACCACCAGGCACCAGGAGCTATCATTTCAGCTGCCATAATCCTCTGTAGTTTGATCTACTGAAAAAGCAACTTATAACACTCAAAGATCCCGACCTTCTCTTCCCCTTTCTGGTTGCTAAGCAGCCTCTTTTAGCAGGGCAATAGCACAGGCAGGCTAGCAGACAGCAAAGGAGGTAAATCTTAGGAGGTTCTTACTCCCTAAAACAACTGTTACAAGAATCCTGCAGATACACAGTCAGATGAGACAGATACACAGTCACAGATGAGACGCTTAAGAAGCCTCCTGTGTTTGAGCACACATACAACTTTTACTCATGTGAACAACTTTTCCAATGAAAATGGAAAAATTTTCCAATGAATGTTTCTGAAGTGCAAATGCTGAGTCAGGTCTAGGATACCTGGGACTAAGATCTTGAGCGGAGATGTTTCACCATCATAAACCTTTCCTCCAAGTATTGTGTAACATAGGGCTCACCTTGTCCTTCAGGCAGAAGGTTTATATACTATGATTTAGGTGGGCCAAGAAGGCAGCAATTTTCACAGTCAAGTAACCACCAGGGAAAATGTTCTTTGGACACTGTACAGTAAGCCACCTGTAATTACCTTATCTGTACACTTATCTGTCTCTTCATGTAGTACTGTGTAGGAAGACCTAGGGTGGCTCTAAGACCAAAAGTACCCATGATTTGAGGAAGAGGCAGCTTGATCTTGTAGAAATTTTTAGGGTCTGCTCACTTACAATTAATTGTGCCTCAGGCTGTCTGCTGTGCCCCTTCAGTGGTAACGCCAGCCCAAGAAGAGAAATAGGCTCCTTCTCAAGGAGGGTTTGATAAGACCTGATGGAGCAGCCTTCAGGGGAACCCTGAGACAACTCTGATCTTCAGAGGGTGTTCATCCCACAGGCACTGCGCAGAGCTGGGAGGAGACAGGTCAGTGCTGAATGCTCAGAACATCTTTTCCTGTGCTGATGTGCTTCCCTTGATAGATCAATTTGCTCCAGTGGATATTATGCCAGACTGATGATACCACCACAGGAACCAGCCACATAGAGCCAATACTGCACGGGGACATATAAATAAACTCAAGAGAAGCAGATATTTTTTTTGTGTGTGTGGGGTCCAGGAGTGTAAAGCCAAAGAGTTTCAGTTGTCACACCAATATGAGCCTGTGCAAACCCACAAGTGATCCTTGCCACAGTGCCAGGTTTTGTATTCAAGGAGTCTCTTGCACTGGGATTCTGTTACCGTTTGAAAACAAAGCCCATATAATTGCAAACTGCTTAGCTGGGAGGGAATGACTTGAGATGTTTTAAAAGCCATTAAAGAATACTTAGCAATCCCATTATCATCTAATTATGAGATGCTGACCAGTGGAAGAGATTGACTGCCTAAAATACTGTCTGTTTTTTCTACTTATCTCAGCTGGTTTAATAAAATATTATTGTGCATATTAAATGTGGTGTTCACATTTCTGACCACTGTACAGTGGCTATTTTTGTTTGTTTGTTTGTTTTCACACTATTAAGGTGAAAGGAATAATGTTAGTTGCTGATAGCACTGAACAGGTTTAGATGATTTGGGTTTAGTTCCTTCAAGGTCATACATGGGTCTCTGGAACTCAGATTTAATCCCTTAAATCTCCATTGATAAGTAGGGGATAATAATTTCTTTGTCTGTCTAGTCTGCTTGGATTAACACCCTGCAGGATCTTCAGTTCTTCCCTGGCAAAGGTGGCTTTTGCATGGAGCCTGATCATACCATTATAATAGACATAGTTATTAACACAAGCTCCTTTCTTTCCCCCAGAAAAAGGCCTTTAATTTAAAATCACCAGTTTCAACATCTTCAAACACCTTTTATTGACAACTAAAACAATTGAAAAGTAAACTTCATAACAACTAGTTGTGGCAGAGACATTGAAATGCAACCATCAGCAAGGAGGGGAATGCATGCAATGTGGTTTTGAACCCTGTCTCTGCCACCGGTTACTTTTTCAGTGTCCTTTGGCTTCACTACCTTTAAAATGAAGGTAGTAATGTCTACCTTCCCCATTAGTCACTTTGGACCATAGACTTTTCCGTGCCCTTCTCTGAAGAGCATCTCCCTGCCAGCTAGTGTACGTGTCAAAGCTAAGGTAAGCACTCAGGTTGTCAACAAATCGAAAGGGAGAAGTCGGTTGTGTAAGAAACCAACACTGATGATTGGCAAGCTGCTGAGTCAGCTAGCAGTGAGCAGCAGAAGGAAGAGGTTTACATTCTGTCTATGACTTCATGGCATTATCAACCTATTTCAAAGCTATTACAATTCTAAATCCTGTTAAAACGCAAAGCTTTGTTTTAATTGTTGGGGGTTTAGGGTAGGATTTTTCTGCTTTCAGGTGCTTCGGCTTCTGCTAGTACTCAAATTTAGCCTGCAAACTCTGAAACTGGAATTTTTAATATAAATACAATCTCAGTTTGTCACAAAACATCAGAAGCTTCTAAAACCACCATAACATGATGAGATTTTTACAGAAATAAAAATATGAATCAAAAAATCTTTTCCACTCCTCTGAGAATCCCTAAGAGTCCCCTCTGCCTGTGGCTCACCAGTAGGCTCAAGTCCACAAGAGTTCAGTGAGCACAGTATTTTCGTTTCAACACAACGAACTGCACTCTTGCCACTTTAAAGAGCGAAATAGGAGAGAGATATATGATGTCTCTCAGGCAGATGCATTTATCTGGAATTCATGAAAGACAGCTGTTCTTGCTTGCTCTTTCCAGAGTCCCAGTGACATGAAATCACTTCCTTTAATGATACCACAAACTGAATGGCCCCAGATAGGGGCAAACCTCAGAATTACAGGGAGTATCTCCAACCCTGCCCACTTGTTCTTTACATAGCCATTCCTGAACCAGCAATATCAGAGCAGCTGGTTCAGAATATCAAAATCAGAACAAACTGTACTTAGTTTATGGCTACTCCGCTCAAAGACAGAATTTTGCACTCAGGAGAACACTTGCTGATGGTCCACAAAGACTTTAGTTACGTGTACGATGATGGTTTCTCTTCTGGGTGTCTGATGGGAGAAGAGGAAGAGGTGGTGCCAATGGCACAATTACTGTCTTCTAGGGGTTGGGATGCTCCTGAATCCCAATAGACTGAAAATATTCTGCAACCTTCCTAACATCAATGTGCTGAGTGTAAGCCGCTGCATCCATTCCAAGAGTATTCTAGTAAGTGACAAGTAGCTTACACCAATGCCAGAGCACGGGTTAACAGCCATAGGAATGCACTACTGTTAAAAGAAAGCCCATGATGAGCAAAAATTCGGGAGTCACAGGAATCTAGTCAAAGCTGTGAAAAAGCACCAGTGAGTCAGTAAACACCTTGGAATAAGTTCACGACCACAAAAAAGGGTTAAATGTCAGTTAGTTCCTGATGTTATTTGTAAGATGTGTGCCTCAGCAGTGTTTAGAAACACAAATAAAGAAACTAACGACTGTTGATGGATCCACCACAGCAAACAGGGCATGAGTCACCGCACTGGGAGGAGCCCTAAGGCATCCAAGGTGTCCACAGGGGGCTGTTAGGTTTGACGCAGGACCTTCAATGGATTGTGAGCCGCAATGCACCCAGCTATGTGTGAAATGATGCTAACTCTCCACTTGAGAGACAACTAAATGACAACAAACTTTCTTGGGTGAAGTGTTCTATGCAATGAGAAAACTTGTTCCTAGACAGAGTTATAATCAAAACAGTCACATAAGGGTTAAGGTGAAAGCAACTATCCTGTTTTTATGTGAGTAGGCAGAAAGTGACAGTGGTTTGCTTAGAGTCACTGAGGAAGCCTATTGCTCATAGACCAGTGTCATTCTGGTGCCCCATTCAATAGTTCACACTCCCATGGCCCCCCTCTCTGTGCACAGACATCCCATAGTAGGGTGCACCATCTGACAAAGGGGTGCAGCCTTACCCAACTGTTTTGAAAACGCTGTATTAGGACTAGGGGGCTACAAGGGTGTCCACAAGACAGAGCCCATTCTGGGTCATCCAAATTCTGCCAGACACAAGCTGTGTCAGAAAGGCAACCAAGATCAAGAACACACAAATATTGCTTTAAGTCCACCTGGATTCCCTCCAGGATCTGTGTTAAGCATCGCTGGCTGAATATGAGAATTTTATTCCTCTTCTCCCTATTCTCCTCCTTAAACAGCGATGCTCCCATGCTGCTTTTAGGACACTGCACATAACTCCATCGTGCCAGGAGTCAGAGCGTCCTGACTCTGGCCATAACGCAGGCTCCCATCGGACAGCATCATTTATGTATGGTTAACATGGACACAGAAATGCTCTGCTCCCAGAGCCAAAGAGACACAACCAGCTCATTAATTATTTCCATTCCTTTAGAAACTTCACAGAGAAATAAATAGTCATAGAAACTCACGCCAGGGCTTGGACCTCACATAGCAGAAGACACTTGGTTTCCAGGGAGCCCATCCCCTCAGGACTCCCAAGTTCCTTTCATGAACATGAAAATTATTGCCCTGCAGACAGGACAGACATTGATGGATAGTGTGTCCTTAGTGAGTGACTGTGAGGTCTTTCTTTCCCCCATCCTCTTATAATTTAAGACCTATCCTCTTAGATTTTACATTTCCTCCCCTGCTAGATGTATTTTTTCAGCTTCACTTACATGGGTTAGGGTTTGTCCCAAGGCATCCTCTCTTCCCCCAGCTCCCTCTTTCCCCCACCCCCACTAGCTGTGAAGAAGACGTCTCTGTCTAAGGCAGCAATCACTGAAGAGCCTCAAGAGTACCCATTTCTCATCCTCCCCCTGTTTTGATGCACTGATTATCCTCTTGTCGGATCAATAGCCCATCTGCTTTTAGGAGTTTTCTAGCATTCTGATGCTAAATTAAAACAGAGGGAATCAATCCTCAGTTAATTTCTGCAACCAAACAACTTCTATCTCTCTTCTGATCCACTGTCAGGTGAATTATATAATACTGACATGCTGTGAGGCCTTCCCAGGCAAAGCAAGCACTTTTATAATGCTAAATTACCCTCTTTATTAATAACTCTCAAATGTGACAAACCAGGAGATTTATTTTATAATTTTGCATACTCCTTGGTTGAACTTGTTAAAACTCCCAGCTATTGTAAAGGAGTAAATTGCTAATTAACAGTGGGGTTTGCTTTGTTTTTAATGGACTTTGGGGATACATTTCAGACTTAGATTAAGATTAGTGCAAAACAGAGTTGTCCTTAATTATTTCAAATTGAGTGTTATGCTAATAGTAAACAATTAGTTCTTTCCTGACTGAAAATTAATGTTCTATAAATAATTACAAAACCAAGCTGCTATGTGAGTCCCAAAAGGAGCTTCCAGACTTAGTGGTTAACCCAAAAAAGAGAGGCATGGAACTTTTCTATGGTCTCACATTTTGTGAAAATTAAGCATGTGCTTTGGTGGTTTTCCAGGGTTTTTCTGCCCTGGCTGAAAAAAAAAATATATATATAGATAGATATATAATGGTGTATGGTCTTATGGTTTGCCAGTTCTCAGGTCACTTCCCAAATCAAAGCTCAATCAAAATACTAGCAGCTGTCCCAGTAGAGATTTCTGCTTTGTGAGGCTTTGTACTTGCTTTTGCATAGGGAAAACTGGGAACACAGAAAATTGAGTTATCTCTGCTGATCCCAGTTCAAGTTTAGTTGACAAGGTATAAGACCTTTATACGCCATGTTCTAGCTCACCTAATTCTCTCTTTGAACTCCTAAGAGTTAAGATTTTCCTCTTTATGGCTGCAAAGCTTTGCTTACTCATTTTGATTTATATTAGCTTTTTCTCAGGACCATGAGCTCTTCAGTGTCTTTCCACGCCCTTACAGACCCCCTCTGTAGTCACTGGAAAGGGACAGACACCTCTTGTGCATAAATCAGTGAAAAGTGGGATTTCTAAAATCACAAAGTATTTCTCACCAGCGAAGGCAAAGTTCATGTTGGCAGGGGAAGAAGAGCTGCTCCTCTGGGCATCAGCATCACCTAAATATCTTGGGAGGACAAAAATCACTGCCTTGTACTGGAAACACTCCATCATGGCACTACCTGTCCCCAATGCATTCCTCTGACACAGCTGACAGTGGACACACCAGTCTGCGGGGTGAAGGAGCAATGCACAAAGCCAGGAGCAGGTCTCCCACACTTTGCCTTCTTGACAGATGCAGTTCTGCAACACACACAGACTTTTGTTTGGCGGTGGAAGAGGCAAAGCTGCCAGGAGGGTGGCAGCACTGGGGGACAAGTATGTCAGCACTTGTTAGTGCTGCTGGGGGTTTTACTCTGTCCTGCCACCCCCCATGGCACATGCCTTTCACAGAGATACCAATGCTGCTCCGAGACCAGAGAGGTCTCTCTCATTGTGTCTCAAAACTGTAATTTTGCCACTTCCACTTTTCCTCTTTAGTCAACTACTTACTCGGCCTTTGTCTTAACCATGCTCAGCTGCATGCTTCGTCTTAGCATACCAGAGACACAAAAATCAACAAAATTTCCAACAGACTCTTGCCTCAGTTTCCTCGTCATTTCTCAGCATTTGCTTGAGGCCCGTCAAAGCCCTGTAATAATCCTCTCCTTCCTTTCTGCTGCCACCTTATTCTGGCATGAGGGAAGATATCAAAGATCCCTCGGAACAGATGTGACATTTTATTCTTTCTCCTTTCAGCCTTTAAGCCCTCCATGGAAAGGACAGTGTATCTCATCTCTTGCCTACGTGTTAGCCAGCTAAAAAATCTCCACAACCTCCTACAAAGCAGCAGAAAAAAAGTGCCCAGAGACCTCTGCTAAAGTGCTAAAGGGTCTCAGTGTCCGAGAAGTGTCCAAGCCACAACAACCCAGTTCTTATGGCTCCCTATCTCTGTCATGGAATAGAAGACATACCAGCATCAACTTGGATCTTGATGAGTGTGTGTGTTTTCCTAATACTCTTCCCAGACTTGTGCCAATCCTGAGGTTCTCCTCTAAGCCCGAGTTCTCAGGTGAGAGGGAGATGAATTCTGTCTGCTTGGTAAGTAAAATAAGATTTCAATTTGCTGTCAGTACTTTAATTAAAACACTTATAGATCAACTTTATCATGGCAAACTGTCTGCACTGCCATTACTATAGAAAGAAGAATGTTAGCTGTGAAAACAGGCAAAGTACACTCCCCTAGACTAATGTGTAATTTCATAGCCATTGATTTTTAACTTTGAAAATTCTCCCACATGCTTCTGGGAACTGGAACTTGTTACAGGTGACCTGGCAGCAGCTTTAGCAATTTTTTAAACCTTTTGAGAATGTGGAAGAAGAGTCACTTTGCCCATTCACATTTTTCTATGGCAGGCATGACCTGCAAGCACCTACCTTCCAAGTTCTGAAACCCAAGCTAATTGTTGGATTACTACATTTAACAGATAATATATAATCTGCAGCTTTAATTTTTATGGGATATTGATAAACACCATTTCTTGTTGTAAGACTAAGGATCTAATTCTGCAGCTAGTCTGAATAGCAGCTTTCTTTTAGGTAATAATGAAAAGTCAGATCATGTACCACAATAATTCCTGGAATTAATCTGCTTATGCCAGTGAGATACATTTAAAAGAGCACAAAATGTAAGTAACTATTACTGAATCAAGCAGGCATTTGATTTAGTATATAACAGGCTATTTGAAATGGGCACACAACTAAATGGGTGATTTTCCAATCAAAATTAACCATTTAACCCAGATAAACATTGTGATCCTTTCGGTAAATGCGGGATGTTTAAAATCAGTCAGTGCAGCATCTGAGCACCTCACAGTCCTGAAGACATCATCTTCAGATCACTTCCTTGTAGCAGCTACATCAACCGTGGCTGTCACTTCTCCAGTCTCTGCTCAGCCAGTGCAGGAGGAGGTCAGCTCTCTCAACGCTCCCTTAAATGTGGAGGTATGAGGAGTGAAAGCTGGGCTGTGCACAGGGGGTCTGAGCCACAGACAGATGACACCTGACTTTCTAGTGGGTTCTGGATGTCTAAGGGGTCTGCCCAAAGCCACATAAGAAATCAGCGGCAGAGCACCACATTTAACTGAGACCTTGTACCTCTCTTCATCCAGCAGCTGAGCTCTTGATTTCTGTAAGGATGTGTCATGCATCTCCATCCTAGCAGCACCTCCCGGGGTCACTCAGGAAGGGAAGACACAAGGAATAAAGAAAGTGAGAATCACCAGAGAGACAGCAAAAAAGTAACCTTTTCTAACCAAAAGACAATGCACTTGGGGTTGCTCATGGCTTTACATCTGCACCACACATCTACACCACAACAACAGGACCACTTGAAAGTGCTGGCAATGAAGATGCACCTCCTGGCCGTCCCTGCGATGGTCTGGTTGCAGCATGTTAGGCAGAACAGAAATAGACTGTGGTAGCTTCAGGGTGTTCACATTGTTAGCAGTGGCAGAGGATGAAGGCCACCAATTAGACCAGATAACACACAGACAAGGTTCAGGACAGAGGTCAGGGTGAGGGCCAAGGCTGCTCGGGGGCAGTTAGACCTTGGGACAAAGCCTGCAAAGGCAGCTGCCCAGTGCTCCAGCCACCTCGTACCACAAGCCCTCATGCCACAATGAGAGGGTCAAGATAAGACCACATCCACACAAAGGCCTGCCCTAGCACATCTGGGCCTTGTTGTAACTGCATTTATCTAAAATCTGAGTTAAATCCATTAAGAGAGAAAGACTATACCAGCATAGCTGTGATCGAGGGTCAGGCCCAGCTGGCTACAAGAAAGTGGTAAGGCTACAGCCTGGTGGATATGCCTTTGTCCAGCAATATGCAGCATTATCCACGACCCATATCCAATTAAAGCAACTATGTATACACACTAGACATGCAATTGCATCAATTTCATCCATCGGTTTTATTTACATACTTAACATCAGTGGCAATTTTTTTCCTTCTGCCACAGAGTTGTCAGAGAAATCCTATCCATCAGTGCAAATGTGAGGATTTAATTCCAGCTACTGCATGCGTGGCCTCAGGGCACTGATGAGCAGAAAAACAGTGTGGTTTGATTAACTGAGTTCCTGTCTGCGTTGTCAGCTGAGTCCCCTTCTTGAGCAAACATAGTCCAGCTGCTTCTTGTGTTGTTATGCATTTAGATTTGCCTCTATTATACAATAAATGAGAAAACAAGGGTAAACAAGAAGGTGAGGGGTTTATTAAGCTCTTTTACTGTGACTACTGCTTCTACTGGCATTTCCTTTGACTTTTGACCTTCCTTGATGCAAACGCTCTGGTCTTCTTGCAGCTAAGCTGCGGCTTTCTCTGAAGTACATGGGCTGTAATGTGATAGCTGCTGATATGGTACCCAGCATAATTAAGATGTTTGTTGACTTTGGTTCTGCCCCCACCAGTGTGCAGCTATGTCCATAGGAAAGCAGTGTTTGCTTGCTGACGAAGTATCAAACATTGGTGCATAAAATCACCTAAGTTCCTAGTCCTTAATGTTCCATGCTTCTTCATTACTAATTGAATGAAGTTAAAGTCAGTGTGTTTGCTGAAGAACACATGAAGGTGCCATTATGATGCATGAAACAAACATTTTAAAATTGGTTATACAGTAAGGACACTACTTGGCTTGCTCGCTAATGATAAATGCCCAAGGCATCATGGAACTATTCAGTTTTGCAAGAGTGAGACCAGATGAAATAGACTTGGCCAAATATCAATGTCTCCTAGAAAAGACCATACTGCACCCTAAACTCTGCTAATGCTGCTCACCAGTTCTCTGCTGCCTACAAGGGAGCTAACCTAGCCTGATGTCTGGCTTTTAGTTACAGTTCAATGAGATTAATCCTCCTTTTATATTATGAGAAGTTTGAGAAGTTTTCATTACCATGGTTTCTTTTAATTGTTTTCATCAGCACTTTCCACATCTCTTGGTTCCCCATCTTGTGGTCCAAATATCCCCAGTGTCTCCCTTTTTCAGTTCTGTGGACAAAGAACATTACTGGTGCTCTTGATCTCTTCTGCTCATTTCCTTGCTCTTCTTCTCTCCAGCTCACTTTCTACAGCATGTTAGTTCTGATGGCTGTCAGACTTTTTCCTAGAGGGCTTTGGTAAACAACAGATCATTGGGAAGTTGTCATAGATGTAGGCTGTCAGAAATAGGGCAAACTGGATACTCCATGGACCTTCCTTACCTCTGATTCCAAGGCCTGGATTGAATCATCAACATGATACTTTCAGTCCAATATATCTAAAGTTTAGTGACACATGAGGATTTCTATCCCATCCAGTGCAATCTAGATGATTGAGTAGTGAGATGGATTGTGAACTGGCTGGAGAAAAGAAGCCAGAGAGTTGTGGTGAATGGGATGGAGTCTAGTTGGAGGCCTGTATCTAGTGGAGTTCCCCAGGGTTCGGGATTGGGACCAGTGCTATTCAATATTCATCGACGACTTGGGTGAGGGAGTAGACTGCACCCTCAGCAAGTTTGCTGATGATACGAAACTG